>VDFB02132663.1:0-63008 GCA_007258455.2 Sequoia sempervirens | reverse complement strand
CATCACTTATTCAACAAACCTCTCAATAAGTGATAAGGAAGACCCAAAAAAAAATGCAATGAAGAAATCCTTAAGTTGTTATTCATAGTGCCTCAAACAGATGAGATAAGAGAGAGGGTTAAAATATTGGCTGAGAGATCACAAAACTTGCAAGTAAGCTGTCATGAGGTATTTAATTATAACATAAGTTCATTCATGGTTTTATATTTTGTACTCTTTTATGTCATGAACTAAACTATGTGTTGTTTTTATAGGATTTTTTGTGTTGTCATGATGCTCCTGGCCATGGTCAGGGTACTGCAAGTGTTACCTGAGGAGTAGGGGTTGGTACAAGTGTCCATCCTAATCTTCTTGTGCATACATCACATCATCTGATGCCATCATCTGTGCCTATATTATCGTCTGAAATGTCAGCAACACATACCATGCAAGCATCTGTTAGTGCACCTCTGGAAACAAACACATGCCAAAACATGTGTCAGGACATGTACCTAGGGATGCAGAGGCCACTAGTACTGGTGATATTTTAGCAGCATTTCCTATATCTTCCCATATTACTAATATGGGAACATTGCCGGTCACATTTGTGGTGATCGAGGATTTTGTTCCCATAAAGATAGAGGTCTTAGGTACTTTAAAATGTTTTAATTATTATTATATATAATCCAATTGAAATTTACTTATTGATCACTCTTGGCATCATTGATCCTATGATCATTTTGCAAGAAATGATATTTTTTATAAACATCTAAGTGATATTACATTGGAGCTCTTCAGCCACCATACGTACATGGTGGAACGCCCAAAATCAAGATTTAAAAGATGAGCTCATTAACCATTTAGTTGTGCTCTTCAGTGATAAAACATTCAACCGAACCGAGGTCCTTAAGAAATTTGGTACCTATCTAAAGTATGTGGAGGGACCAATATAGGTCACATTTAGAGAATAAAAAAAAGTACAAGCATCCCCCCATGATTCCAGAGAGGGAGTGGAAGGACTTGGTGTTGGATGGAAAGGAGAAGGCTAAAAAGAAAAAAGGAAAGACACCATTGGGCCAAAGAAGGTATGTGATAAAATCAACAATGTAATTATATACTGATTAATCTTTCTTTTTACATAATCTAGTTTATTTCAAACTTTCTATAGGCCGCCCTAATACATCGAGGGTGCTGAAGAAAGACTAGAAAATATGGGCAGTACAAATCTGGCCTGTGGTTAAGGTATGAAATTAGCCGCATGAATTGGTGGGTACCAATAAATGAAATATTTAACCAACAATAAATTGAAATTTTTTACTTATCACACCAGAAGCCAAAATTCATGATCTTATGCAAAATGAAATTTCGAATTCAACAGAGTTCTACAAAAGACTTCAGAAGATTGCCTTCTAGCAAGGCTATGGACCGTGGGCTAACACCTAAGAGTCTTGACTCGAAAACACAATCTTCCACTACATCTCACATGCAGGTAAATAAACTCAATAAAGTTTATTTAAAATTGAATACTTGTGCAATCTATTCAATATTAATTTCCACCATAAAGTAATTACATGCCTATTTGTTTTAAACATTCAAGCAATGATAATACTACATATGACATTGGAATGCAACTTGGTGAGGATGGAGCACAACCTGTAGATGAAGGTCATGGTGTGCATCTTGATACTTTAGAGCATGTAGAGCATGATCAACATGTTGAGCATGATCAGGCTAGAGAAGATCAGGAACATGATGTGGCCCCATCAGGTAAAGAGGACCACTCTAAAGTTCTTTTAAACATATTTAATTGCAATTGGTGTATTAATTAATGTAACCTTTCATGTTTCAACTTTATAGCATGTAGAGATGATCAACGTGTTGAGCATAATCAGGATAGAGAAGATCAAGAACATGATGTGGCCCCATCAGGTAAAGAGGACCACTCTCATGTTCTTTTAAACATATTTAATTTCAATTGGTGTATTAATTAATGTAACCTTTTGTGTTTCAACTATAGATTAGGATTTAGAGGGTGTTCAACATGTTGAGCATGAGTCTATAATAGAAGTTCAGGAAGATGATGTGGACCCATCAAGTAAAGAGAACCACTCTAATGTTCTTTTAATTAATGAAATACTTGTAACAATAATAATAAAACATATCAGTTTAACATTTCTTTGTTATTACAGCAGACCCCCCCTTGCAGCAGCATCCACCTCATGAGCAGATGACTAGGCGTACATTAAGATCATGAGGAAAGGGCAAAACAACTAAAGGGGGGATAAATGATTTAGAAAATGATACTCCACTTCAGATTTTTTTAGCT
This sequence comes from Sequoia sempervirens, assembly GCA_007258455.2. Lineage (NCBI taxonomy): Eukaryota > Viridiplantae > Streptophyta > Pinopsida > Cupressales > Cupressaceae > Sequoia > Sequoia sempervirens. Next base: position 60,703 of record VDFB02132663.1, on the reverse strand, counting down.
TTAAAAAAGAAACAAAAAAAAGTGATTGTAATCATATCATGACAACCATATTTTTGATAATATGTAAAAACTGAAAGAATGAATATTATATGTTAATGAATGAATGTGAATATGTTAATTAATGAATGATATATGTCAATGAGTGAATGTTATATGTTATTAATGGATGAATGAATGATTAATGTTATATGATTGGGTATGGGGAATCAAGATTGATGTGAGGGGGGGAGAGGGGCCAAATGAGCTTCCACCGTCACATGGTTGGCCTTGTTAAGTAGATAATATTAAACTATTCTCGAAACAAAGAGAAGCTCAATAAGGTAATGCACTTTTCAATATAATAAATACATCATTTGAAGCATCAAACCAATATGCAAAGATGAAAGAAATGCTAACTTTTCACTATGGTGGCAGAAAAATGATTCTTTATACCCTGAATCCAAGCTTTGCATCATAATTTGAAGTTGTTTCCATTCCAATGTTCTGAGTTTAGTTTTTTTGTATGGCTTTGTATGAATACCACATTGTGATGCGTGTGGATTTGGTTTCAAAGCTCTATTTCTTCTGTTTTTAGTGGTGACATAACTTTAAAATTTGACTTTTGTGCATAACAGCTTAGTGAAAAAATTGACAGCTCTGAAGGTTTTAGTGGCTCGATTGAGATAGATACACAAATATTTGGATCTTGTTGTTGATGGGAGGCTTCCACTTAACCATGAAATTTTGTACCATCTGTAGGTATGCAAAAGTTTCTCAACTTACATTCATTCTTGATCATAAATGTTGTAAATGATATTATTGCTTCAAACTTAAGATCCATTTCATTGTTATAATGATCAAAATATTATACTTTGCTATACATTCAAGCATTCTCTTGCCTCCTACCCTTTGCTCTCTCCCCCTTCCTTCTAAGAATTTTCTTTGTCATAAAAGATTCACATTTCTGTCTCATTTACACAAATTTATCTGAAGTGCTAGGAGTGAATAAAGATATGTAAAAGATGATGGATTATGTCTAAACAACAACTTTCCATCTTATAGCTAATTAAATCCTTAATATTTGAATAGTTTAGAGCTCGAATAATGCTTGCATATGCATGTGTAGCAATAAGGGAGCCTATGTGAAGATTGAAATTTAAAACATCACTTTGGTATTTTTCCTTAGCTAGTGAAATAATATTTTGAGTAATACAAACCTACACACACATTGATATTTTTTGGCATTGCATTGAGGAATTTTTTTTCTCTTATACCTACCCTCGACTAGACATGGAGGTATATAATATTGGTTTCTAGGTTTATTCTGTAAGTAGTTAATTTCATAGAGGAAGACTAAAATCTTCTTAATGTCCTATCAAGTGTGAAAGCATATGAATCACTTGCTGAAGGCACCATTTTGCATTCATCCAAAAACTGGTTTGTTCTTTTTTTTTTATGTTTCTTCCATGTGTTTTTTTTAGGCTCTAAAGATGTAGCTCGACTCTTTCCTTTGCACTTTTCATCTATTTTGATGATTATGATTGTCCTCATAATTTTTCATGTAGATCTGTTTGTAACCTTATTTTCTACCAATCAATTTGCAAACTAGTCACATATTAAGGACCATTTCACTAACTTGTAGTCATCCATTACTTCATGTTGCAAGTTGTGTCTGTGCCACAAATCGATGATGGCGAGAACTTTAATCCTACAAGTGTAACCAATATTTCTCAAGTAAAAGTCTTACCTTATTTTATAGTACTTTAAATGGTTAATTGAAGGTGCTTCTTTAGATCTGAGATAGTTGAACCCTGGATTAAAATATGGTATTAGATGGGAAGTATAATGATAAAACTGAGGTCCATTGAACACAAATTATGAACATAATTTACTGGACTATGAATAGTGTTACAATTATAATTATTTCTCCTTTACCTACCTCTGCATTAATGAAAAGATAGCAGATATTGGAAGTTCATTACATGTCTCATGTATGTGTTAGTATTTTAATTTTGTTTAAGTTGTTCAAGAGCTTGATTAGGGTCAAGAATATGTTCTACAAGCTCTGTTCTCTTGACACTGCTCAACATTTTCCCTACACATTTTCTCTTCAATCCAGACGTTTCTTAACTCCCTCCCTTGTTAGCCCTTGGTTGTTCTCAAGTGTAATGCCTTTTCTATGCATCTTGCAGTTTGTATGTATGATCAGTCATCTCTTATGAAGCATGGATAACCTTTCATGGAATTGTTGTTGTAATTAGACAATTACCATTGTGAGAATAATCATTTAATTTGTATGGAAGTAAGTCTTTTTTATATTATTTGACTTGGTATTGTAAACTTGTCTTTGCAGGATTCTCTAGGGGGGAACAATAGAATTGTGATGATAGGTAGAGTTGTACAACACCATAAATCATTTGGCATTATCAATATATTACTTATAGAATACTCTATACAAGTAAAATGGAATGCGCAATGACAATTGGTCTCAAATTAAAATTTGAATATAAGTACATTATACACAAGAAGATGGTATCTATTCTATGATTTAAAGAACCCTAAAATAAGAAAATTAATAGGTTTCATTTGTTTAATTTCTCTTAGACACTTGTTTAATCAGCGAGACCCTTAGAATGTCTTGCTAATAACTAGCAGTGTTCAAAACTCCTGAAGAGGTCAGATCGGTTTGACATTGGATCTATCTTGCCGACAGAATTCATCAGCAAGACATAGACTATCAGAGTGAGTTTTCTATCATGTGTCAATGATTGATCTCTCACTAATGGGTTGGCTTTGGTGGTCATCGCCAAGAGTCTCCGCAATGGTACATTTCAACGAATATTAAAAAAAAAAATTGCATTGTTTTGTCGCAATTTCGATGAAGGCCATCGATGAATCACCGAAAAGGTCTGACGAAGTTGCTATATCTGCGATGAAGGCTTCATTGTAACTCCTTGCCCATTTTGTCGAAATGGCAATGAACTTCTAGTGTATTTTCGACGCTTCGAAAGAGCCATTGCAATTGCATTTTGGTTGTAATTCGTCGTTAGATACATGAAGTTTTCGTCGATATTCCAACGAACATCTGAATCATTTTATGATGCCGACAACCGATGAATATGTGCTATTATTTTGACATTTAATTTATCATCAAAATTTTGACGAAAAAATAGCAACAAATTTTTTTTCATCAATTCATCGATTGTCTGACAAATGTTTGTTGAACGACCGACGAATGTTCATCGAAAAATGGAGTCAAATTCAGTAGCGCATGAAGGATGTGGAAGTTGAGAAATTCAACTTCATAGTCGGCAAGAATCACCTACATGCAATCACCTATCATGTGCAATAGATATCCAGAACAAAAGAGAAGATGTTTAGTAAACTCTCAAGCAAGAATGTGTAAGAAAAACCAGAATATTGATTATTGAATGTAATAATTACAATGCAATCAATCCTTATGAAGGAGATCATGAAACCCTAAAGAAAACCTAAAAGGGAAAACCCTAGTGTGCACACTTAATAATTAATTAATAAATAAATAATTATTAATGTGCCTAAGTTTAGCTTAAGCAAACCTAAAGTAATAAGTGACTTAATTAATTAACCAATATGATTAAATTAATTAAGTGAGATGCCTTATTACTCTAACACCCCCCCTTAAGATGAACTTAGGGAGTAGCTAAAGCACTAGGAAAAGATGCATGAAAGCAAAGATGGGTCCCGACAACAAGGCCTGATCAGGTGCCCATATACAAATGCAATGCAAAATAAATCAAACAGGGTAAAGGAGAAAACCACGTGGGAACAAAACTCCTCCCAAAAATAGAATGCAAAAAAAAACTAAGTGATGAAAGATGGAGGACTCCATAAGAACCCCCAAGGACACCATCCATCACAAAGATGCATCAATGAACCCCCCAGAAGAGAGGAATGAAGAGACCACAGATCACCCCCAGAATGAAGTAGCTCCAAAAAGACTGAAGAAATTGCATCCCTTGAAAGAAGTGAGAGGGAAGAGGCCTTATGAATGCAATCTCTGAAGGTGAAGTAGGTGTAGCCCAAAATGTCTTCACAGAAGTAGGTGTGACCTCAACAAATGAAGAAGTAAAAGTAGGTGAAGACTGAATAGAAACCTCCAAAGATGAATGATCAACTATGTCTTGTTGCATTGAAATGGAAGAAACCACATCTGTAGTCATAGAAGTATCAACAACTGCAACAGGAGGTGGAACATAAGGTTCAAGAATTGGGTCCGAAGTGAGAACACCAATGTTCAAAAATCCAAATGTCTCCTCTGAATTATGATTCACACTAGAAGTGTGATGAAAAGTTGTAGGAACAAAAGAACCATCAATAGAAAAATATAAAAAGGAATACAACTGAGATGAGTGATCCACCACCCTAGTAGCAATAACTGCTCTACTCTCCAAGCCTCTAATGATAACTGAATCAAGTGTGAACTCCACAGATCTCCCATTGCCTCCATGAGTGATCTGATATATGGAAAGGGGGTTGTTTTTCAAGTGAGGGACACACAAGACATCTAGAAAGGAGTTGTCCCCAAAACTAATAGACCCGTTCCCTGTAGCACTCATGTAAGTATTGTTTCCCATTAAAATAGGAAACATGGTGCAAGTCTCAAAGGAAGTGAACATAGACTGTGAAGATGCCATATGATGAGATGCTCCTGAATCTAGAAGCCATCTCCCTGATCCAACACTTGAAGAAGCACAAAGAGCATGTCCATTCATATTTGATGAAGTATGTAAACCAGTTGTGCCCCTATCATGCTGCTCTAGAGAAGAAGAAGAATGAGGGGAAGGAGATGACGTAGACATGCGAGAAGGAAAATCAATTTGATGTTTCTGAAGAAGATGATTCAGCTCATCAATGTCCTTCTTGTAGCAACTATGTTCTGCATGTCCTTCCCTCTTGCAATATGCACATGGACCCTTCTCCTTCCTAGATGATTTCCCCTTAGAAGAGGAGGATGAATCTAAGGACTCTTTTTCTACTCATGAGGTTTGGAATCCTTTTGTTTTTGTTTCTTTCCTTTTCTTGTAGAAGAGTTATGATCTATGGGCTCCTGTGATGCAATCACTGCCTATGATGAGGAGGGCTTCAACTTGCCCATGCTAGCCAACTTGGCCTACTCTTGAGTGAGAGAAGATGCAAAATCATCAAAAGAAGGCATAGTAAATCTAGTACCAAGTGCATCCCTAGTGGGATAAAAGGTAGATACAAAAACTAAATAATCTGGTCCAAGCTTAGAAAGAATGGACAATATCAACTGAGAGTCTTCCTTATAAACACCACACTGTGACAATTGCAATATAAGAGACTTGAGTTTGGTGAAAAACTCTTGGATGCTATCAAAATCCCTAGGATTTAAGCCAATAAGCTCATTCTCTAACTGAAACCCTCTCATAGTATCCTGCTTCCCAAACAAAGACTACAAAGTAGTCCAGATCTCATGGGGTGTAGTGCAAGACTCAATATGAAAAAGAAGGTCAGATTAAAGAGACAAACATAATGTACCATAAGCTTCATCACATCTATTAAACCACTTTCTATTTTCAGTAGAACCTATAGGCTCAATTTATGTACCCATGGTTACCCTGTACAACCCTTTATGTTTCAAATGAATCTCCATTTTTTTTTTCCAACCAAAATAGTTGAATGGAGTAAGGGGTTCAATATTATGTGTATCCATGACAAAAAAAACAATATATACTCTCAAAGAAAAAAAATGCTCGCTGATCTCAAAAAAATAGCCTAATTGCATGCTTCCCAAGAAAATAAATGGAAAGGTAAAGGCTGAGATTAAATAAGAATATCAGATACCTAGTAAAAAATTTGGAAAAAATAGGTCTAAAATCTGTGTACAGCACTAAACCAACTTTCCAACACCTATTTTTTTCACAAAACGAAGTAAGGACACAAAAGTTACGCCTCCCGGAGTGAAAACAACTTCGAACTTTGACAGGATAAAAAGGCATCAAAACTTCAAAATCAAAAAAATAAACCTCCACCACTAGATAGAGCGTCAAACCATATTTCTAACAATATATCATTTGCAAAAAAATGACGTATGTCCAAGTTATAGCCGATTTTGTGAAACTGCTCTGATTCAGCCAATAAGGCCTTCTACAGCACTTAGGGGCTAAAAAAAATGGCCCCTAGTCACCTGGGCAGACCAAGGGGCTGGCGGTCTAGCTCCTGGATGTAGCCCTTGGTCACTCACATGACTAGGGTGGGTGCTATGAATAGCGGGGGGCAGAGTTTAGGCTTCCAGACGCAGATATGACCGACGACTATAGATTCGGGGGTTGAACGGTGAGAGGCATTGAGGGGCGGTGGTGTTGGAGTCCACCGCTAGTGGTGGCGAGTGGGAGGCCATCGAGCAGAGCTTAGGAAATGCTATGAATTTGAATGGGCCATGCAAAACAACCTTTGATTTTTTTTTAAAAACATGCCTCAATCTGCGTGCTGGGGAGGCTGTATGGCCTCCTTAGCAATTTTTTTCCCACATAATCAACTTTCACCAAAATCGATGAAAGGAAGGGTGATCTTAGGGTTTTTGGCCATTGCGAATGCCATGGTGACCTCCGTTTGTGCCCAAAATGATCTGAAAAATTAGCTATCTCCAGAGCTTGTAGAAAATCACTGAGCTTCAAACCCTCATGGATCTGGAAAATGATGACCAAAATTACAAAAATAAAAGCTAATATTGACTTTGTCTAGTGCTCTGAATCCAATGGAAATGCCTGATCTGATCCAAAATGCTACATAGATGAACTCAAGGCATGAAACCCTCGAGGAATCCCAAACGACTCTACCATGATTTTCTCCAAAAATTTGAGAAAGGGATGCAAATCAATGCTCTGATGCCCTAAGAAGCGGACTTCGCAGAGTCAGGAAGCGGTGACATGTCTACTCTCAGATAGAAAATTTCAAAAAGTGTTGATACTTCTACCCACAAATAGAACACATCTACCTGCAGATAGGACATGTTAGTAAGTGTCGATACATCTACCCACAAATAGAACGCATCTAAAAGTGGTGACACCACTACCCGCAGATAGAATGTTTCTAAAACGTCGATACATCTACCCACATATAGGACGCATCTAAAAGCGGTGACATGTCTACCCACAAGTAAAACATTTCTAAAGTGGTCGGTCACACAAACCGTAAAATTCTCAAAGGGATCCCTCAGGAACCCAACGTGAAAAAGGAGGGGTCCACTCAAGGGATGCACTGTTTGAAAGATGAGGTCTAGTCAAGCTGTCTCGAAGCTAGATGCGAAGAATTCATTTGAGAGAAATAATTTCAATGAGGTCCCTTGGGAACCCTTCAAAAGAGTAAAAGGGGTCCACTCAAGGGACGCTTCATTTGAAATACATAGCAAAGAGAAGGGCCCTTAAGAAGGACACACATCTCTAGAACGAGTTATCACTGCCCCCAGGATACAGGGGAGGAAAACTATGTAGGGTTCTTCAAGCATGCACGATAGAGGTAAAGCTCGATATCACTTGTCATGCAAAGTAAAGGAAGGTGCATCAATCAAACAAGAGTTTGATGGCACCTGAATCAAGAAGCTGTTATATTTTATCCTTCAAGGCTTTACATTCACTAGTGGAATGACCCAACACTCGATGGTATGCACAGAAAGGATGTTCTCCTTCATCATGTTTATGAATTTTATTACATGTAGGAGAAGGAAGAGTGATTAAGTGGGATTTTAGAAGCCACAACAAAATAAGCTCTTGCTCAGATAAAGGATGGGGAGCAGGAAGCAACCGTTTCTCTTTTAGAGGTGGGTTTGACTTCTCACAAGCAGAAGAAGGCATAAAGATAGAAGACAAAGGAGGATAATTCAATTCACTAGAATGAAGTTGATTGGAATTCATGTCACCATTCAACCATGGTTCCCTTTTATATTGTTCATCCAAGCAACCAAGCCCTAAGTTACGCTTACGAGGGGAAAATTCTATAGGAACCTAAATGCCTTGTTCGTTGTGCCCACAACCTTTAGGCTCATAGCCACATTTAGAGACAAGCCTAAAGCTAGGGCCATAACATGTTTGAAAGTCTTGAAAAGGAGGATCCTCATAAAGAGCATTGTCCCAAAAATGGGGATCACACTCTATGGGATCACCATCATTCTTCCTAATAGGACTGCCAACACTATCCTCTTTAGTTGAAGCGTAATCCTCTTCCTTAGAAGGAGGATCAACACTAAGGATATTACAATTATTGCTCACACTACCTCGCGATACAAAAGAATAATAGTCTTTGATAGCAGGTGTGGATGATGTTGTCGAAAGGTCTAAGTGGATCGGGTCGACTTTATATTCTCCAACAAAGGATTTTGTAAAGTTTAAAGGACCCTGATCACCATCAAGACATGCATTCCTTTGAGGAGATGTAGAAGGAGCACACTTAGGAATCCTTGTTTCAAAAGGATCTTCCTTAGGGAAATTTATCTCAGGGATACCATTTGTAGTAGGAACAGTTGGAGTAAATATTGACACATTAGAAGATACTGAAGGAATTGTAGACACCGAAATCTAGTTTTAAGCCTGCGACTTCTATATTCTTCATAATTTGTATTATTCATGGTCATGATTAAATAATCTTAATTATTTAATTAGTTCATCTTAATATTAATTCTTCTATTAATTAAATAATCTTAATTATTTAATTAATTCACACTTTTCTTTATTCTATCTAATTAATTAAATAAACGCTTTTTATTTAATTATGTTACTAATTAACCTTATCCGTCTTGTCAAATTAAATAAATTCTTATATAATTTACTCTTTATCATATTTCAACTATAATTAAATAAATTCTTTTATTTATTTAATTATTCATTTAAAATCCTTTCATCATTTAATTAAATAAATTTTATTTATTTAATTATTCTTCAAATATCGAGTCTTGAATTAAATGAATTATTTAATTCATTAATTCTATTTTAACGTATTCTTCTATATTTTAGATAATTGTGTGAAGTTATCTAAGTATTCACTTTTACTCGACTCGACATCTATTTTAATCACTTAGTTAACTCTTGATTTAATGTCTGAGTGGCTGTCTTGAGTAATCTCTTCGTCAGATCATTCAATTGTCCAGTTCTAACTTATTTGCATGCACATGCATATTAATTAAATATTCTTATTTAATTAATTAAGTGTTGTGCGTGAGTTTGAACAAAGAGTCGTTATAATCAATCTTCATCTTTGTCATGCAAAGATATTTCTTATGTTTTCGAATGCCGAACTGAAGATTAAATCATTTATTTAATCTTTAATTCTATTTCTAATTCGAATCACTCATGTCGTCATTGTCAGTTATCAGAATGCATGTCTAATCTGTCGATCTCAACCGTCCGTTGGTCTTTCAATCTTGACCTGTCGTTTGAATAATCAATTTTCTATAAATTGATTTGTCATTCTTCATTCCAATCTCTCTCGCGAATTCTTATGACTTTTGAGAGCACTTTGTCTTGAATCTTCGATATTTTGCTAATCACTATCTTAGGCTATACTTGCATGAATTTACTAAAAATCTGAGGGCAATTATACTACACAAGCAAAATGGAGAAGGGAAATCGAGATGAATCATGGAAATACATTTGAAATTGGTGAGATTGTTCTAGTTTTGTTTACGTTTTTACTTTCCTATGTTCTTTGTTGCTTAACAAATGAATTTGCATTTTAGATTTAGTATTATTGCATGTGTGCTTCTAATAATCTCTGTTTCTAGTGTGCAAGCTTTTATTTGGCGTTACATTTGGTGAACCCGATGTGAAGACACCATCTTCGCGAATCCGTAGATCTTTTAATTTTGGTTTTTGTAGATTTCATACGGAACGACACATCTGAGGCTTCCTGAACCGCAATTGACTTTTTGAACCACATCTGACAAAGGAAACACCGCATTTGTATGTTCCTAAATTGCAATTGATTTTCTGAGCCACAAGTAAATACGAAACGACGCATCTAAATGATAATACCATGATGCAATTGACTGGTAAAATTTTATTTCTCTTTTTGACAATATGGAATTTTCAATTGATTTTTGTGTTACTAATATCTGATTTTTAGCATGTGGCCATTTGGAGTTAACAAGCTTTTGCAGGATGATTGACGAAGACAATATTGAAAATTACTAACGAGTTTTTCTGCAAGACGCTTGTCGAAGACCCTAGTTAATTTTGAAACAGATTGTTTGGTAGCTTAGAAAATCTTTCGTTTGGTTAAAATTAACGAGTGTCTACTGTGTTTGGTGCAAAAGCACAAGTTTGGTCACCCTTACGACTTGGTACATCGAAGTATCCTCTCCCCTTGCGCATCCGTGTGATCCTGGGTGTAAGAGAAATAGTTACCAACTCTAGAACTTGGGCCTGTTCTGGTGGGAAAAAGTACTCACCCCAGGACGACTCAGACCGGTAGCACCCTGAACCCGAGGGACTTCCAGCCGGTATATAAAAGTGGGTTCTTGGGGAAACCCCAAGAATCATGAGTGTGGTTCCGATGAGATGGATCCGAAAGGGGACTCGCACCGTATGGATCACACCCCACGAACGGAATGCCCGAATTAAATACCTTTTGTTTTTAGAGATGAACCTATTTGTGGCCATTGCTTGGTATAGTGCAAGGTACAGTATCATGCCCGAAGATACTCACTACTGATCCCCTTGAGTAGAGATAGCAGTTCTTGGGAGGTCATTGCCCAAAGAATTTGGAATTGGTGTGCTCGAAAGATGTTAATGAGCCGTGGAGGGGAGCCAATGCCACCAAATTCCTAAGCTATCCGCTCTTGAGAAGGAAAGGTGTTCATCACCAATCTGGGGTATAATAGGTGGGCTATACCAAGTATACAAACCCTAGGCCTTTGGCCTATCAAGATGTGCTTGTCTGTTATCGCTTTAAATGTTCTTTTAGTCCAAAATTGAAACTGAAAACACTTTGTCTTACGATTGTCTTTGATTGTCAGAATTTGATCACGGAAAACAGAGTCAGTTTAAATTTCATGTCACTAAAAATTCACAAAGAGTCACAACTGTTCACCAAAAACTCACATCTAATTTTTAGAGTCGCATCTGTTAAATTTTGAGTCGCATCTGTTAATTTTTGAGTCGCATCTATCATTGTCAGTCGCATCTGTTAAATTTTGAGTCACATCTATTAATTTTCGAGTCGCATCTGTCATTGTCAGTCGCATCTATTAGGATTGGGTCGCATCTGTCAGTTTGGATCGCATTTGCTTTGGAAAAACCACATGCATTATATTCTAAGTCGCATCTGTCAGTTAGTGTCGCATCTGTCAGTTTAGACCACAACTGTTAAACTCAAACCGCATCTATTAAATCATGCAACACATTTGTCTGATTATTAGAAAACCAGAATTCACGGTCACTGTCCAGTCAACACAATTATACTAGTTTTAGTTGTCTTCACAAAAACAGTCTTTGAAATAGAAACTTGAAACGATTTGCTCAATTTTGCATACCTTAGGGTCATTTAGTCGTTACCATAGTTGTCTTTAGTTAGAGTTTGGCTTCATCTTAGGGTACATATCACCTTGCATTAGACTTCTAGAAAGGTCACTTTTATAAATTTTAGGAGTACTCCACCATCTATACCCTAGAAAAGTCATAGTGTCAACAAAATTTGTCACTGAACCTGGTCTTAATATCTTATACTTTGTCCTACAGAGAGTCATCCTAGCTCATCAGTCTAGTTAGGAAACTCAAAATTATCTTTTGATCCTTGTCCTACATTGGTTCTTTGACTTCACTAAATTGACACCTTGATTAGACTTTAGGTAGTTGGTCCCTACGTCTTAAAGTTTTATACGATTGATCACTTTAGGGTCTTGCTTAGACTTTGCATCTTTAGAGTCTAGACTAGTGTCATCCTAGGATATTCCTTATTTTGCATACGAAAATCCCAAAACATAGACTAGAGTCATACTATTCATAGATATAGTCTTGCATATCCCGTATATTGAGCTTGTCTTACATGGTTGAAACTAGGTCTAAGAGAAGAGAGAAAGAAAACATGTTGAACCCAAATGAGTTCATCAATCCATTTTCTTCAAGACCTCATAAGACTCTATTAGAAAAATTCACCACTAGAAACACTCAAGGACATATTGCAGTAGAGGACATAGAGGCTGCCGCACAGGACCCTGAGTTTGCCTCTTTTGTAGATGAGTTCCTAGCAAATGACCGTCAACGGTTTTTAGGAAAATTGCTAGCTGAAGGTGCTACTTTACCTCCAGGATTTGATATTAGTACCTTACAAAATCAACCTACACAAGGGACAAATACTACGACTGCTAGTACTACTATACCTCAAATCAACACGACTATGCCATCTAGCACGTCTACACAGAGTACGACAGTCCATATGTCCCCATTTGGTACATCTAGCATGACATCGAGATTTAATTTCACTATAGGGGATTCATTGTCCACTCCCTTCGGTCCTCTTGTTGGGAATAAAAGGTCTAAAACCTTAGCCTCTACACCTTATGTAGGTGCCACAAGTTCACAGTCAACGACTACACCTAATGCTAGTATCACGAGTGCCATACCACAGTCGATGACCATACCTAGTGCTCAAGTCACTAGTACTATACCACGGATTACACAAACAGGGGGCATTCCCTCCTTCCAATATGGCAATCAGAATCCATTCACACAGTTTTCGAGTCAGAACTTACTCTCCCAAACTAGTACGCAGAATCCACTTACATCGATTCTGAATCAGAATCCTTTTTCATAGATTGGTAGGCAGAATCTGTCCACACAGATTCCAAGACAAAACCAATTTACATCAATTTTGAATCAGAATCCTTTTGTCCAAATTGGTACTCAGAAACCGTTTATACAAGTCTCAAGTCAACACCAATTTATGCCAATTCTTGACCAGAGCATGTTTACCAACATTCTGAACCCAAATCCACCTCAGATGTCAACATTTAATCGAAACCCATCACAAGACTTTGGATTTCAGAATACAAACCCGGATCCGCATAATCCTCCTAGCACATCTTTGACCCAAGTTGATGTCTTACAAACACAAATGCAGGCATTGCAAACCCAAATGGATAACATGTCAGTGTCAACTAAGAAATCATTTTCACCAAAGGACATATGCCCCTTCCCTTTTGATAGATCATTGTACATGAACCCTTTCCCTCACGGATATGTCATACCCAATCTTCCGAAGTACAATGGCAAACGAAACCCAATAGAACACATCAGGGAATTTTCTACCATATGCATAGATGTCGCTTATGATCCCACGTATCTTATGAGGCTATTTCCATGAAGTCTTGTAGGAATTACACTGGAATGGTTTTCGGGTCTAGATGCCAGCATTAGATCTTGGGGTGAACTGGTTGAGAAATTTGTGGAACAATTCGCCTTCAACATAGATCATGAGATAAACATAGCAACCTTGTGTCACACAACGCAAGATGAAGGGGAAAAATCCATCGCTTTCTTCTAGAGATGGAGGACTATAGCTAGTCGGTGTCCTGTCGAGATACCTGAAAAACAAAAAGTTACAATGTTTCAAGAAAACCTTCATGCGAAACTCAGGAGTAACCTAAGGGTACATTGTTGTACATCTTTCTTGGAACTAGTGGAAAAAGGGGTGATAATAGAGAAGGACCTCATTGAAAAGGGTGAACTCAAGACATCAACGTCCAATAGAAACCCAATCGTACAAAACACCCCCACGGACAGAAATAGATTTTGGTCTCGCAAAAAAAATGTCACCAATGATGGGGTGGTTGATGCTAAAACGCTACAGGCGGGACCCCTCCTCACGTTACAAGGACCTCATACTTTTTCCAACACAGTTAATGATGTCAATCAACCTCCTAGCGTGGTCCAAAATACTCAACGTCCACAACCGAGAAGATTTCAAAAACATGAGTTCACTCCCTTAGGGGAACCCATTGAGTTGATGTTCAAACAATTGCTACAACATAACCTCATACAGCTGCAAGAACCAAGACAATATGATCCAAGACAGTTTAAACCAGCTTGGTGGGATGACAATGCCTTTTGTGACTAACATAGGACTAAGGGGCATAACTTACAAAACTATCGACAGCTGAAGAATATCATACAAGATCTTGTCAAAAGGAGAATTATTGAAGTTAGTGGGCAAAAACAAAAGACATCGAACACTGATCATCAAGTCTTTTCAGACCCACTACATGACCATGGGAAAGGAACGGTCCCCAGTTCGAGTACTAAGACCAATATGTCAGCCAATTATGCAAGTATCAAACATGATTATGATAGTGGAAAAATCATTCATTGCCTTCGCGCCATTGATGAAAACATCAATACCATTACTATCAATGCTAATCTTGAATGTGCGGTTAATACTCGTCATACTAAGTTCACTATCCAAGGCCCTCCATCACAGCAAACACCCCAACCTTCCAAGTTACAATATAACCTACTTGACCAATTGGGGAAGACCCCAACCCAAATTTCAATCTTGGAATTGTTGCGTATTTCTCCTAAGCATCGATCTATCCTTGATAAAGCTTTACAGAATACCACGGTCCCTAATGATCTAGATGTCAATCGTTTCCAGGAAATGGTGGGCTATTTGACCAATAATCACCATGCCACATTTTATAAACAAGACTATGCCACTGAAAAGACAAACCATAATGACCCTTTACACCTGGAAGTCCTCGATGACACCAAGGTTAGACAAGTTTTGGTAGATAGAGGAGTAGGGTTAAATCTATGCACTTTAAAACTGATTAAGGAATTAGGTATCTCAGAAGCATGCATAGACACGACCAAAAGTATTGTCATAAAAGCTTATGATGATGAGGAACACAAATCTAAGGGGGTGGTAACACTTCCTATCATAATTGGTCCTGCGGTGATGGAGACAAAGTTCCAGGTCTTGGATCTCACCCTCCCTTATAACCTTCTGCTAGGTAGACCATGGATTCATGCCATGAAGGCAGTCCCTTCCATGTATCATCAGTGTCTTAAATTCCCTTACAAAGGCACCGAAATAACTATAGATGGTGATCCCGATCCTTTCTAGTATTGCACCAATCTAAAGGAAATCCCTCAACGCCAAGTGCCAGTAAACCACGAGGCCTCATTGTCCAATCCATCTTCTTATGTTGACCTGTCCACACTCACTCGAACATCTATTTCACCCTCACTCCCTGCCACTCCTAGGGTTGAGATCCAAGACAAGGGTTGTGGAGAATATTACATGAAGACTTCTTATTGTGTTAGCCATTTGGTTCCTCCTAAGTCATATGGTTTACCTCTTACAGGTAGGGTACAGTCTATGATCACTATACATGTTCCTCCCACAACGACTTTCACTAAATGGGGTGAATTAAGAAAAGAGGTTGTAGATGCAGAAGATTTCACTTCCTAGCTATATAAGGAAGATAATCAGGAACCCCTTTTACTTGCTCATATCCCTACAAGTCTATATGGAAAGGGTTTCAGAATCATGCAAAGCAAAGGATATGATGGACAAAGTGGTTTAGGCTTAAACCAAGATGGCAGAATTGAACCAATATTTGTTTCTCAGTGGCCAAAAGGAGTAGGGCTAGGGTTTCAACCAATTTAGATTAGCATTCCTAGTACTCTGTTACCCTTGAGGAAGTACGTGCTTCAGAAGATATTAAGACATCTCACGAACTAGTAGACCAACATCATTGTGACTCCCCCAATTCTAATGATTATGAGTGGGAATCACTATCATCTACTTCTTCCATGGACCTTGACAAATTATTTGGAGAACTTGACTTGATGTTAAGTTCCTCACCAAATCCCTTGAATTCCTATCCACCAAATAAAATGAAAAAAGAGGAATGGTTTAAACACTACTATTGGGAATCACTTGATCCTACCTCTTGGCAACCTGAGCTACCTATTTCTGATAGTCAAACCTTGGCATTAGGCCCACCTATTCATCCACCTAGACCCAAACCTAAGAGCAAAAAAGACCTGGTAAAAGATTTTTGTAACCACATGAATAATTCAATCTTTACCTTGACCCCATTAGACCTTGATAAATCTGACGATGACATGCCCTTAGTTTATCCCCAACTCATTGATTGGGATCAACAAGACGTACCCATCTTAGACACTTTTGAGAACGACGAAGCAATTGCTGAGTTCCTGGGATTACGAGAAGGCATACCTAATGGGGATCATAAGGCTAGTTTTACCATTGACTTGGACAACAAAGCATATTTTGGGGAATCTGTTCAACCCTCCAGTTGCAAAAATGAGAAAAAGAAGAAACAAGATAAAAAGGATGAGTCTCTAGGTGAAAATCGAAAGGAACCTTTAGACAATGATAAAGTAAAAAGAAAGGACGCATCTGAAGGTGAAAACCTCTCTAAGGCACCTAAGGATGGAGGTTTAAACATTCTTCCCGTTGCATAGGAAAAGTCACCCATGCTCATTGAAGAATCCATAGAGGTCAACATAGGCACAAAAGAGAATCCTCGACTGGTTTATTTGGCAACGTCATTGACAACATAAGAGAAATCAGAGTTCCACCACTTCTTTGAACATAGATAGATAAATTTTGCTTGGTCATATGCTGACATGCTCGGGTTAGATCCTGAACTTGTTCTACATCATTTTCCCTTACAACCAGGTGCCAAACCAGTGAAACAAAAGCTGAGAAAAATGCACCCACATATTGCTTTGTTAGTTAAGGCAGAACTCAAGAAACTCTTAGATGTTGGTTTCATCAGATCTATCGACTATGCAGATTGGATTTCCAATCTTGTACCAGTCACTAAACCAACTGGGGTCATCCGCATCTACACTAATTTTAGAGATATCAACAAAGCTTGTCCTAAGGATGACTTCCCTTTTCCTAACATAGACATGATAGTTGACATGACAATAGGATATGAGATGTTGTCCCTTATGGACAGATTTTCAGGATATAATCAGATCAGAATTGCTACTGAAGACCAACCTAAGACAACTTTCACTTGTCCTTGGGGAACGTATTGCTGGAATGTTATGCCCTTCAGACTCAAGAATGCAGGAGCAACCTATCAGCGTGCCATGACTACTATCTTTCATGATCTAGTGCACACTCTTATGGAGGATTATGTCGATGACCTTATTGCAAAATCTAGGACAAGGGCAGAACACCTACAGGTTTTAGACAAGATATTTCAGAGGCTAGAGAAGTATAATGTGAGACTCAATCCAAAGAAATGTGTGTTTGGATTCAAGTCAGGAAAGTTGTTAGGTTATATCATCTCTATACAAGGCATTGAAGTGGATTCAGCTAAGGTGAAAGCAATCATGGACATGCCACCACCCACCAATCTCAGTCAACTAAGGACATTATAGGGAAGGTTGCAATCCATCAGATGATTTATCGTACAACTAGCAGACAAGACACATCCTTTTCAACATCTACTTAAGAAAGGAGTACCCTTTACATGGACAACAAGATGTGAAGAGGATTTTCAACTAATTAAAGAATATTTACTTACACCACCTGTCTTAATGCCACCTATTGAAGGAAGACTGTTGATTCTTTATATTACAACAACCCATTCATCACTCGGAGCATTTCTTGCACATAATGATGATGAAGGTCATGAAAGGGCAGTCTATTATATCAGTCGGACCTTGGTCAGTTATGAGCTCAACTACAGTAACATTGAACGTGCCTATCTTGCAGTAGTATTTGCTACCCAAAAATTGAGGCACTACATGTTAAATCATCAAACAATGTTGATTGCTAAAATATATCCTCTTAAATATCTTCTCAACAAGGCAACATTAACAGGGCGACTGGCCAAATGGGTTATGATACTTAGTGAGTATGATATCCAGTATGTGGAAAGAAAGGCTATTAAAGGACAGGTCATTGCTGATCATTTAGTTGATGCACCCATACAGGTAGATCATCCCTTAGTTGCAGAATTTCCTGATGAGTTCATTTTCACATTTGACACAAACATAACATGGAAGTTGTATTTTGATGGCTCACATACAAATCATGGTTCAGGGGCTGGTATCCTATTTATCACACTATAGGGTGATTCCATCCCTAAGTCATTCAGGATTGCATTCCCATGCACTAATAACATAGCAAAGTATGAAGCTCTAGTGACAGGGTTACGCATGGCAGTCAAATGGAAAATTAAGATTTTACAAGTATATGGGGATTCTCAACTAGTAATCAGACAAGTAAATGATGATTATGAGACTAAGGATGAGAAGCTTTCTCCATACAAGCACGTAGTTGATAGCTTTAAAGAGTACTTTGACAAAGTTGAATTTCATCAAGTACCTCATGTTTTAAACAGGGCAGCTGACGCTATGGCTATAATTGCATCACTTCTTGACATTCCTAACAACGTGCCTAAGTTTGAGTTCTTGGTAGAACAATTTTTGGTCCCAACCTATGATATCCCAGATTCTGAAATGGTGTGTGATATTGTTGGTCCTGATTCCCCATGGTACAAAGAAATCTATGACTATCTTCATGCTGAAGTCATACCCACTGGCCTATCAAATAACCAACGTAGGACATTCCTCCGCAAGTCAGCCAAATACACCATCGTCGGAGACACCCTATATAGATGCACCTTAGATAACACCCTATTGAGATGCCTTGATTCTACTGAAGCACAAGCAACTTTGCGTGGGGTGCATGAGGGTATATGTGGTTCCCATTCTAGCGGTCCTACCTTAGCCAAAAATATTATGAGACTGGGTTATTATTGGCCTACTATGGAAAAAGACTCATATGTCTTTGTAACGAAATGCCGCCAATGCCAAGTTCATGGAGACTTGATACATCCTCCAACACACGAGCTCCGTCCTATCACGTCACCATGGCCCTTCACCCAATGGGGACTCGACCTCATAGGTAAGATCCACCCTACATCATCTAATGGGCACAAGTTCATTATTACTACCACTGAGTACTTTACGAAGTGGATTGAAGCCATTCCTATGACATACATTACCGACACATAGATTTCTAGATTTATCCTAAACTACATCATCTGTCGATATGGTGTCCCTCAATCCATTATCACTGATAGTGGCCGCCCATTTAAGAACCAAGAAGTTCGTCATCTGTGTGAAGAATTTCATATCCAACATCACTTCTCTACTCCATACTACCCACAAGGTAATGGCCAAGTAGAGGCATCTAACAAGACCATCCTTAGAATCCTTAAGAAGACTGCCAATGATGCTAGTCATGACTGGCATTTACAACTTAACCCTGCCTTATGGGCTTATCGTACCAGTATCCGTACTCCCACTGGTGCTACCCCATATTCACTTGTATTTGGTTCTGAAGCTATTCTGCCTATTGAGGTCGAGATTCCTTCCCTAAGGGTATCCCTGAAAGGCCACATTGATGAAGAGTACCGAGTGTCGCGACTCCATAAGCTAGAATTCCTGGATGAGCGAAGACAAAAGGCATTAGACCATCTCCAATCATATTAGAATCACCTTCGTCGTCGCTATAACAGGAAAGTTTTGAACAAAAACTTTGACATTGGTGACCTAGTTTTAATGGAGAACCCAAAGAATCAAGCAGAAAGAGAAAAACCAATAAAGTTTGAACCTAACTGGTTAGGACCTTATGTTGTTACATAAGCTTTTGGATTAGGAGCATACCAACTCTCTACTCCTGAAGGGGAACCATTGTCCTCACCAATTAATAGCATGCATCTAAAGAAGTTCTACACATAGCTTCTGGGAGCCTTTGTCTTAATTAGCAAAAATACAACAAAATCATAAAATCATAAAAATCGTTATCAAGGTGAAAACCTGGCAAATAGGCATCTTGGTAACACAAAAAATAAAATTAGATAATCTAGAAAATAGTAAAGACAAATCATTCGTCCAATAGTGAAAACCACTTCGGTGGCACTTTGGATAGGTACCATGGTGAAAACCTGGCAAATAGGCGCCATGTGTAGCTTAACGCTGCTCCTTTCTCTACTATTATTCTGTACATAGTCTTTATCCTTGTCTATAATCCACTATCCTGTATATAGTCCTTATTCATATCCCTTATCCTTCTTGTCCATCGCTTGTATATACCATTCATAATAAGTGGTAGTCTTTCCCATAACTTGGAATGATTGACATCGAGAGTATTTCATATCCCTCATTTTACCCTATTCATAATCAATTGGTCTTATATACTCGATTGGGGGCAAACACTTGACATGTGTCATATTGGTTCTTACATTGGTTGTGTTGAAGACGTAAAACCATGGAAAATCCACAAACATTGCAAATGACCTGACAAAACACAAAAACATCAGAAAACTTCAAAAAGGACAAAAAAATTAGAACATTTCAAAAATCCAAAAAAACAGAGTCAGAGTCAGTCGCACTTGTCAGTCCTTGTCATTTGTCAAACTACGTTGCCTCTACGACTGAACGTAGGCAAGGCCATCTGCCGATGTGCCCCCGAGGCATTAGGTCAATCCGTTTAGATTTGTCTGTATAAAGTCATGAGTCAATCCATATGTCTATATGACAAGGTCATTGGTCGTGTCGAAGTACGAGGTCTCTGCGTGTATAACGTAGGCAAGGCCATCAATCGATGAGCCCCCAAGGCCACACTAGGTCAATCCATTAGGGTTCGTCGCTTTCACTTTCACACACACGTCTTCTTTTAGTAGTCAGTCTTGTCAGTCTTTGTTGTTTGTCGAACTACGTTGTCTCTATGACTGAACATAGGCAAGGCCATGAATCGATGAGCCCCTAAGGCTGCACTAGGTCAGTCCTTTAGGGTTTGTCGTCACACACAGTCAATTGTCAACATGTCATATCAAGTCATGCATCAATTTGGTGAACAAGTCAGCAATGTCTCTAAGTCAAATCAAACAACTTTCCAAACAAAACAATCAAAACAGATCAACTACAGTCTACTAACATGATGTTCCCTTCTTGGAAATAGACGTTATCAAAATAGTCAACCTATGTCTTATTCAGGATGAGTCCTTCTTCAATAATCGACAAGGTCAAACAATCAAAGATAGCCTTACACAGGTTATCACATCACTGACATCTGACTCAATGTCTTATACGATACATGTCTTTTTGAAACCAAGCTTTGTCATGCCTTATACAGATAGTCATAACATCGAAACCAGACTCACAGTCTTATCCGGTATGGGTATCTCCTGAAACCAGGCTCTATCAATCAATCCTTTTATCAAACAAACAAATCAAACAAACAAGATCACATTTTGGTAAATATTTTATTGGCTTATTGACTTTATGGCTTATTTATCTTATCATTTATCTTGAATTGATGACTGGGATTCATGTTACTAGCTTTCTCAAGGATGTCCCATGAAGGATTTAGAGAAGCAACGATGTATCAGAATTCTATTTTCTTTGACTGCTTTTTGTCGACTATCTTTTAATTTTGATTTTGAGTCATGATTACTAGTTTCCTCAAGGATGTCCCATGAAGGATTTAGAGGAGCAATGATGTCTCATGACCCATCTTTAACTTTGTTTGTTGTCTATGGTTTGTCTTGACAAAAAGACTGGGCCAACTTGTGTCCTTAGTATGAGTTAATGACAATCCTTGTCTACGACTATCTATTATCAGCAAGTGGATGGCCTTGCACACCTTGATCTATGTCATATCATGGTGTTTTTCTCCACTTGTATTAGTCCCGCCCAATGATGATAAAGTGCAATACCTTTTGTGATACGACAAAATATCGAAGATTCCTAATACTAACTTTTATCTTCTCTCCTTCATTCTTTGACGATCTTTTTTTCCGTACTAACAGTTCTTCTTTCTTGCATTATGACGAAGTCCTGTGACACAAAACATTATATATCATCCTGCATCAACATACATATTAGAAACATTCATACATATAGGCATAGGTTTTATCTAGATCATCATGGCATAATAGATAATCATCAACAACCATACAATTGATAAGCATATTATAAGCATTCCATGTACGAAGCAACTGTAAATACATGCATCACATTTCATCTATATAACATACATGTAGTATCCATCATACATATTCACATCATATTGCATCCCATAATCATAAATTGCATACATCATATAGAATCAACATTATTTCATTAGTTGCATAAACACCGTACCAAAAAAAAAACATATACTCATCCATCACATAGGCATATCATATAAACATCACATGTATGAATAAATATTGCATAATCAATACATAAACATGCATATCATGAGAATCACTACCAAAATCATATATATATATATATATATATCGCTCAAATGTGTCACATCACAATGTCATAATATAACAATAATACATGGAAGCTCGTAGGCTATAGGATCAAAATACAGTGTCTCAAAAAAATGGTACCCCTATCCTGAGCTACCACTACCATTATGCCAGGAGTGTGTGGGGGAATGATGATGTGAACCCGCGGATCTCTGCGCTGAAGGATGTCTGTCATATGGCCCTGCTCTACGTGGCTGATCTACTCCCTCTGTACTCACTTTCTGTGTGTGGGTCCTGGTCTGGGACCTGCTACTATGTGCCGCTGAAAAACTAGGAGACCGTCTCTCAAGGGGAACCTCTACCTCATATAGGTCCCGGTAGTATCTCTCCCTCTCTATGTCTCTGACCAACTCTCTGGAAAATGCATCTGATGGTCCTGTACATAATGCCCTGAGCTCTGTGAACCTCTGCTCAGTCTCCTGCCACCAGGCTATGGCCTGATCCCTGTCCATCAAGGCTCTGTCCCTCTCCATCTGATAGGCATCCCTCTCGCCCGTCAATACTCTCATCTGCTCCTCCAAGGAGGCAACCTGGGCTCGCAATATATCTGTGTTAGGCTCCTCTACCTCTGTCTCATCCTGTTGGGTCCTGTATCTCCCATCCTCCTCCTTGTCCAGCTCCTCCAGGATCTGATCTCGAATCTCCCTCTCGTGATCATCCTCCTCCTCCTCATCCTCCTGGTAGGCACCTAACAGCCCTAGAGCGTCAATCTCTGCCTCCTCGGCACCTACCTCCCCCTCTGCCAGGATCTCTGGGATATCTGGTATGACTGCCTCTACCAGCTGTGCCTCCTCACCACCTCTGGCTACATCCTCCTCTCCACCTCTAGCCACATCTAACATAGCCACATCCTCCTCTCCTCCTGCCTCCTCCCGGATTGGTGACAAGGCTAGTCCTTGTCCCTGCCGACCACACCTCCCTCTCCTACCTCCACGCCATCCACCTCTTCCATCATCCCCTCCATCACCATGGCCTCCTCTATCTCCTCGGCCTCTCCCTCTGCCTCGTCTGCCTCTAGGACCTGTCCCATGCCGCTCTACCGGTGCTGGCCGATCTGGGTCTGTCAAGGGGATCGGCCTGTGTGCTGCCCACCACTGATCGTACTCGGGTGTGGTCCCTGGGTCTACTGGTCCATCCCTCCATCCCCATGGAAGTGCCTGTAGACCATCAATCTCTGCCTCTGCTTCTGCCACTGGAATCTCTAGCCCCCATAGCGGGACCTCTCGTGAGGACCTGGCAAACTCTGCTCTCCCTCGAGGTACATCCTGTACCTCTCCAAACTATCTCAAAACCCGGTCTGGCAACTGTCACTCTATAATGTGTACATGAGACACTGTCTGTCCCACCAAGTACTGTGCCTGTCAACAAAATGGCAAGTGCTTGCCCTCATCTGACCACACCTCGCAGCCCAGGTATGGTCTCCATGTGAACTCCTGCATCATATCTATAGCGTGTCTGAAGTAGCCTGTGTCTCCAATATGATGCTGTGTGGTCGCCCCCGCATAACGAAAGGCATATGGCGCTCCATGAGGTAGGTCTACTGTAACAGGTGGTCTGAAAATAGCAATATGCTCCCACGCCCATACCATCAGGAGCGTGGTACCACAGCTCATCGACTGTGCCTCTCTATAGGCAATGTCATGTAGGTGGAAGTACAACATCCCAAGTAAATAGGAACCCCAGGCATATACAACTCGCCACTCGAGCATGCCCACTAACATCTCCCCCCATCCCACAGGAAACCCATGACCTCGGCGGTCAGGCAGTACTATACCGCCTATCAATGTCACTACTAGATAGTCCAACTATCTATATCTATGGTCCAACACCCGCCACCTAATCTCATAGTCATCAACCCCTAGCTGTCTAACGTCGGCATGGGGGTAATATCTGCACATCTCAGCGATCCCCCTCTGAGTATCATAGAGCACCCGTGTGCCTCTAATCGGTAGTCTAAGTATCCTATACACATCCTCTAATGTCACTGTCACCTCTCCAGTCAGTAGGTGGAAGGATGATGTCTCTGAGTGCCACCTCTCACATAATGCTGTCAGTAGCCCCTGATTTGCCCGAATCTGGGGCATATTGGTCACATGCAACAAACCCAAATTCCATAGAGTCCGTCGCTCGGCCGACCGTAAACTGTCTCTAAATCGCAAGGTGGTGGGTCTAGACTCCCATGTGTATATCGTGTCTAATACAACCTGCAACAACATTATACATGCCTTAGGTTAACCTCAATTATCTATTCTAGTGCAACATGATTATACTACATGAAATGCAAATGCGTCATTCTTTTGCACATGCTTCATTCTTTTTCATATGCGTCGCTTTTCAACACATGCGGTTCATAAATTTCATATGCATCATTACATTACAAATGCGTCTAATAAACTCACATGTGTCACACAAAAGTCAAATGCATTGCAAAATAAAAATATGTGGTGCAGAAAATTCACATGCATTTCTAAATTTACACATGCGGCTATTCTAATACAATTGCGATTCAAAAAAATCAAATGCGTTGCAAATGTCAACAAATGCCGTTAACCGTAGAAAACCTATTCTAAGCGACCGACATTAAATTACAAATGCGGTTTTCCGCATACACATGCGTCGTTCGCGCATGCATATGCAACTCCTACCTAAAGTGACGCATATGCAAAATCTACCATAAATGCATTAAAATGCGCAAAAATGAAAAATTTCAAAAGCAAGTTTTAGGTCCATACCGGGGGGTCCGCGCCAGCTGGTTTCTGGAATGTCTGAATCCTATATGCGTGATGGTGAGTGGCTGGAACTGGAGACATCCTCGCTAGAAAGTCAGAGCAAATTTTCAAATTTCTAAGCTAGGTGGGTGCAAATGAATAGTTTTTCAACCCTATTCCAATATATACCTAGGGCTTAGGTGGCATTACTGTCCTTCTGGCCATGTAAACTTCCATTTTTCATCATCCCGTAACCGTCCCTCCCATTTCCGAACTCCATTCCGTCCACTCCACTGCATTTCTGCCTATCCTCTGGACTAATCGAGAGCATTTGCAAATTTCTCTGCACCTTTTGAAAATTTATCAATTTTCTCGAGGGGGCATACCTTCACCTATTCTAATCTAGAGCATTACTGGGGCATGTTTTTATTGATTTTCTTTGACACAAAGCCAAAGCGACATTGTATCAAAGAGGGACAAATGTAGACACCAAAATCTGGTTTTAAGCCTGCGACTTCTATATTCTTCGTAATTTGTATTCTTCATGGTCATGATTAAATAATCTTAATTATTTAATTAATTCACACTTTTCTTTATTCTATCTGATTAATTAAATAAACGCTTTTTATTTAATTATGTTACTAATTAACCTTATCCGTCTTGTCAAATTAAATAAATTCTTATTTAATTTACTCTATCATATTTCAACTATAATTAAATAAATTCTTTTATTTATTTAATTATTCATTTAAAATCCTTTCATCATTTAATTAAATAAATCTTATTTATTTAATTATTCTTCAAATATCGAGTCTTGAATTAAATGAATTATTTAATTCATTAATTCTATTTTAATGCATTCTTCTATATTTTAGATAATTGTGTGAAGTTATCTAAGTATTCACTTTTATTCGACTCGACATCTATTTTAATCACTCAGTTAACTCTTGATTTAATGTCTGAGTGGCTGTCTCGAGTAATCTCTTCGTCAGATCATTCAATTGTCCAGTTCTAACTTATTTGTGTGCACATGCATATTAATTAAATATTCTTATTTAATTAATTAAGTGTTGTGCGTGAGTTCGAACAAAGAGTCGTTATAATCAATCTTCATCTTTGTCATGCAAAGATATTTCTTATGTTTTCGAATACTGAACTGAAGATTAAATCATTTATTTAATCTTTAATTCTATTTCTAATTCGAATCACTCATGTCATCACTATCAGTTATTAGAATGCATGTCTAATCTGTCGATCTCAACCGTCCGTTGGTCTTTCAATCTTGACCTGTCGTTCAAATAATCAATTTTCTATAAATTGATTTGTCATTCTTCATTCCAATCTCTCTCACGAATTCTTATGACTTTTGAGAGCACTTTGTCTTGAATCTTTGATATTTTCCTAATCACTATCTTAGGCTATACTTGCACGAATTTACTAAAAATCTGAGGGCAATTATACTACACAAGCAAAATGGAGAAGGGCAATCAAGATGAATCATGGAAATATGTTCGAAATTGGTGAGATTGTTCTAGTTTTGTTTACGTTTTTACTTTCCTATGTTCTTTGTTGCTTAACGAATGAATTTGCATTTTAGATTTAGTATTATTGCATGTGTGCTTCTAATAATCTCTGTTTCTAGTGTGCAAGCTCTTATTTGGCATTACAGGAATAAGAGTAGGCACAACTGAAGCTTGACCAGTAGCCGCCATCTCACATAGGTGCATAGCCTTAGGGTCAGCCTTAATTGTGACTACTCGATTGTTACAAATAAACTTAATAGATTTATGCATGTAGACGGGACCATGCCCATAGCCTGAATCCACGGTATACCAAGAAGAAAGTTACATGGTAACTTTTCTGGCATGACATATACAAGGGTAAGAATAGTAACAAGTCCCAATCTCAAAGGAAAGACTATTGTGCCTAGGGATTATCGACCGACATTATCGAACCTACGGAGGACAACAGAAGAAGTATTAAGATAGGATGGGTCAATATTAAATCTTAGGTAGTAGATCAATACTGCACACATTTAACACCAAACCAACATCAATGAGAGTACGTCTAATGCCTATATTATTAATATTAACTATGATCATTACAGGGTCTACTTGCTTCTGTACTTCTAGAGGCAAGAGCTCCTGCAAATAGAATGTTATATTCGGCGAATCAACATGAATATATGCCATCAACTCATCAACATCTACTAGCCTAGCGGAAGAAGGCAAGAGGATCTTTTGCAAGGCTTCCTAAAGCATACCATAAACTAGAGGATATTGAAGCAAGTCCCATAGTGAGATCTTATCTAGAATAATGCAAAGTTGCTCGACAAGAGGGTGCTTTTGTTGCAGATTTAGGTGCCAAAGGAAGACTTGGTTGTTTATTTGTTCTATTCTCATAAGTATAAGCTACCGCAATATAAGAGGGATCCTTAGGAAAATTAGGAGTGTTACCATCAAATAAAATACCATCGATAGCACAAACCATTTTAGGAGAAGGACTAGCTGGAGTTACGTAAACAACTAGTCTCTTAGGCCTTTGAGGGGCGGCGGAGACATAGATCACATTTACTAAATCATCACAGCTAGTAGAACAATTACTTGAATACATATTCTCAACATCAATCCAAATAGGATCAAATTTGGAATAGTTATTTGAAGGAACATTCTCAACATCAATCCAGGGAGAATCAAATGTGGAAGGAGGTTCATCATTCACAAATGCATCATCTGTAGAGGAGAGTGCATTGGAATGGGAGGTAGGTTCATCATTCACAAATACATCCTCTCTAGAAGAGGGTGCATTGGAACAAAGATAGTACTCATCACTCTCAAATGCAACGTCTCTAGAGGAGAATGGATTCGAATGAAGGGTAGATTCATCATTCAAAAATGCATCATCTCTAGAAGAGAGTGCATTGGGATGAAGAGAAGGTAAAGTAACATTAAGAAAGGTATCAATGATTTCATCTTCTTGCAACAAGATATCTTCCAAAGAAAGAGGAATCTCATGAGAAGGATCAAAGATACCAAGTGACATGGGCAAAGCCAGGTCAGCATCACATGCATTAAATGGAATATCATTAACATTTTGAACAAAATTAGACACTGAACTAATAAAAGAAGATATTAAATCCATTACAATTTTTTCAGTATTTTCTATGTTCTAGTAAATCGTGTTTTCGAAGGTCTTCGGAGCAGAATTTGGGTTCAGAACTTGCATCGGTCCCTAAAACTCAATTTCCAAAGGCACTCATATTTTAGGGACTGAACTAGTTCTCTAGGAGACCTTTCCAATGGTGCAAGCGGTTCTGAAATCGGAGCACCGAGTCAAAAGTTATGACCCCACTAAGTAGGGGTAGATAAATTCTTAATTTTTTGAAGAACACTGTTCTTCATGTCAGGTTCACCAAAAGTGTGATATAGGGCAATTCGTTACTCACAATTTCTCTTCACTCAGAGATCCTCACAAGGCGAACTTCCCTATATTACCTCAATGGAACAACGACTAGAATTATAGAATCCGAAAGAGCAGGTCACAGAGGTTCTCTGGATAAACTGACAGGCTCTCGGCCAAAGAATGTCAGCACAGAAAGCAAATGACAGAGTGGCATGCTGGCGTCTCAGAGGCGCGCTAGCATCTCATACAAACTAGAGACAAAGTTTATAACAGAAAATTCCTAAGCAACAACTAGCAATCTGATTACTCAGAACAGACAGAGTGAAGGAAAGTGACAAAATGTGATAAAGTGGTAGAACTAAGATTAAGTAAAGAGTAAATGATAAAGATAAGGGGAAGAGAGGAAATACTTACAACCGTGCGAGTGATGAAGCTTCTAGCTCGTGAGTGTCTTTAATACCTACACACAAGAGAGGGAGAGAAATTGTTGGGTGGCTGTATAGGGGCCTGCCTCAGTCAGACCCCATTTTTTGTGTTCCCACCTCCACGAACAACCAGATAGAGAAAAGTAGAAATGAAGTAAAGATCCCTAAAGCACTAAAAAACAATGTTATGCTACTCAACCAAGTGATAGACGAGAGGAGAGGGAATCTTACCACCTCGACCAAGAGCACTCAAGGCTGCTTGGGGAGAAAATGAGAACTCAAGCCTCTGTTGCGATGGTGTGGTCCCAAAATTGCTCTACCGACGTGATGGAGTGTAGATGTTGCTGCTATGAAGTGTAAAGTGTTTTGCTAGAATGCTTGGAAGAGGATGTGACGCTTGTGGATGAAGTCCAAAAATGGTGAAGAGCTCTTCCAACCTCCAAATGCAAGTCCAAGGACTGAATATGAAGGAATGAGGAAGAAAATAGCCATATTCGGGTCAGTCAACTGAGGAGGGCGTTACAAATCGACCCCCAATGGGAAGTGTAACGCCTTTGCGAGCTCAAGATGTAGGAATCTATCAGGGACGTAAGCGCGTCACGCGGACGTTTGCGCACCGTGCGAGCATCTCCGATAGAAACGCCTCCACCGACACTCAAAAAAAGTGCCAAGTCTGATGTAAGCAGCGGGCTTAGGTAGAATTAAGCCTCCAAACTTTGTTTTCTAAAGTGGATAAGGGAAAAAAAGGGAATTACACATAGGGTGCAAATTCACTCTTATACAATTATAGAGGTGTCAATTTTTATATTCCCTCAAATGGAATCTTCTTGATTCCATTACTGGATGTAGACTCCTCGGGCACCATAATAGGATTTGTATTAGTGTATTCTAGAGGGAATAAAGTCATCCCATTGTATTTGCTAATAGGAAGCTAATGCAAGAAGAGAACTGTAAAAATATATAAATAGAAGCTCTTGCAACGGTGTATGATTTGAATAAATTTAAATTTCACCTCTTTCTCACTCCCTTTACCTTCTTTAAATATACCATGAACCCCTGGAGTACTTGATGAATAGACTCATCATTTAGGGGAGAATATGCCAATGATTGATGTTATTTCAAGAATTTGAAGTTAAAATTACAGTAATTCCAAGGAAATCCAATCAAGGACTTGAATATTTTTTAACAATTTATATTGATGAGGATCAAGGCCTTATTAATGATCAATTGTAAGGAAAAAACTTATTCATAGTGAATATGGTATCTCTAGAGCTAAAACATATTACATAATTATTATCAATAAAAAAAATGCTAGAGGATGGCACAAAAGAGGAGAGGATTAGATTGATGCAAAGGTCATTTTCATACACATTTATTAAAGGAGAGCTTTGTATTATAGAGAAAGATGAAATAATAAGAAGAGTGGCACTAAAGCACAATAGAGATGATATATTAAGGGAAGCTTGTGAAAGAATTTTTGGAGGGAATCATTCAAGGGATGACACTATAAGAGAGGTATTATTGGTTGGCCTTTGGTTCCTCACTCTTTGCAATTATTAAAATAGGTATATACAAAAATGTGATATTTTACAAAGGGTAAGGAGACATATCACAAAGGATGAAATACCCTAGCAACTAGTCTTGGCTCGAGTTCCATTTGAGAAATAGGCAATAGATTTCATTGCCCCCTAGATAGAACCCCAAACATGTAAGTCCCAAGCTAGATTTATCATAACTAGTATTGAATATCTCACCAAATGAGTAGAGGTTTAGGTAATAGATGACAATTTACCAATTTTTATCACAAGATTCATTTATGAAAATATCATAATACAGTTTGGTTGTCTAATAAGCATTATGAGTGAATAGGGAAAAAACCTTGTACATAAGATAATTATGGAGTTGCTAAAAAATTCATGATAAGGAATAATTTAGAAGTAGCCCTTATTATCCTCAAGCTAATGGATCGATTGAGCCTTTGACAATATATGAACTTACAAGACAACAAATAAGAGATTAACAACTTTTTTCCCTTTCCAACTAGTATATGGACTTGATACCACCCACCCTATATAATATGTGGTACCAAACTTAAGATTGAGGTCAAGTGAAGATGGACCTATTACGGACAAGCTAGTGTAGCTAGAAAAATTTGATGAAAATAACTTATTGACTACATACAATCAAGTACATGAGAAGAGGTGCCAAAAGGCTTGGCATGATTGGAAGTGTAGTGACTAGGCCCTTATACAATTGTAGATATATCACAATTGGGAGCTATTATATTAAATATATATATAAATGGTATGTTGGATAGATATGTAAATGGAGTGAGATTTACACATTATCACACAAGAGACTAGGAGTTAGATGAATCTAAATTAAGGAACTTTATAAATATAAATATAAGTACCTTGTAAATTATGCATTTTATTGTACATAAATGCATATTAGCCAAAAATCCATAGTTTTGTAATATGAGAGATGCTAACTCATCAAATCAAGACCAAGGCCAATGGTAAAAATTGGAGGGAAAAGTGATAATTGGAGTTGACGTACAAACTAAAGTGCAAAGCTAAATGGTATGAATGTGAAAGTTAGGAGCATTGAAGAGTTGAGGTGTACAAATTAATAGAGAAAAGCATTGAACCATGCCACAATGAGCTAGAAGATAGGGTTGCTAGCAAACATGATAGGGGAACGGTATCAAGAATATTAATAATGGAAGAACTAACTATTGTTGAATCAAAGGATAATCCCTAACCAAAGGATAATAAATGCCCTTGAAAATTATTGGAGATTGATAAGGACGGAGCTTTCTCTAATGTATCAACTTATGCTTTGTATGCAAAAGATGTTGTAGGTATATATATGTACCTCTCATATAGATAGAGCATGATTAGTCTGAATAAATGTTTTCAATTTCCTCTTTTTCTCTTAGTTCAAAAGTGAAACTTCATCTAAGAATGAAAATAATTCTACATTATACAAAATACATTTTAAATAGGTTTAAAACACTATGATTGATTTTATATCAAAAAAATTTAATATTTTAAATTCTATCTAAAAAATTTAAAAGGTTAAAATAAAAAAGTAAATTTTACCCTATTCCCACACCACAAATTTAATCTTATATATTTCAATATTTATTATTTACCACGACCTAATTTAATATATTTATATGGCAAATATTTTTTATAATGATGATTAAAAAAAATTTAAATCTTTTCTTTTATTGAATAATACTGAAATAAAGATTACAAATAAATTAAATAACAGTCCAACAAGGAGCCTGAGAAGAAAAAGACAACTAGAATGAACAAAAACTTGAAGCATACTAACTCAGCTAAGTAACAACAAGACCCGGTTGAGGAATTACAGCCCCCCGTGACGAAACTCAGTTAAGAGAAAATAATAACAAAAATTCAGCTGATAGTTGCAGCCAACATTACAACAATAACACATGTTGATTTCACCATTGAACCTCATCTTCCAATTATAAAACAACAGCTAGAAAACACATTATACTCATGCTGGTATCTTTATAAAAAAATTGAGTGTGATTCATTAATTCTCATGCTCATATCATAGATGGAATGAATAAATTGATCACACTCTCAACATAGTGATATTTTTGTTAGAATCTTACTCTAAAAAGCTTGAAAGTACTTCAAAAGCAAAATCTACTTTATTTAGAGAAAAAAACCATGCAATCATCAACCACCCATTAACAAGAATATGCCTATCGTCAAAAGTGTGTCACAACCAACCATTCTATTTGTTCCCTTATTCAGCCATGCATATCCTTCATTTAAACTGATAAATATGGTTGATGTTTTTATGTGGGGCCTAAATTTATGAAAATGCAGAGAAACTTTTGAAGTAAGATGAAATAAGGCTAAAAAGTTCAATCAGTAGTGATTGTATAACAGCCAACTTTTGTAGTTACTGCTGTTGCATTTATAGTTGCTTTTGCTGTTGTAGTTTCATTTGTTGTTTTAGATTCATTTGTCGCTGTAGTTTAACGTTCTTTGTTACTTCCAGCCTGAATCTGAAATCTTTTTAATGACAGTGAGTTCAATCAGTAATGATTGTATAATAGCCAACTTTTGTAGTTTCTGTTGTTACATGTATAGTTGCTGTTGTAGTTTCACTGTAGATTCATTTACTGCTGTAGTTTAACGTTCTTTTTTACTTTCAGCGCTAGATCTGAAATCATTTTAATGACTCTGTGAGGCATTCTTGTACCATTTGTAATTATCTATTCTTCATTGAAATTAATCTCCTCTTATCCAATAAAAAAAAACTTTTGAATTATTGTAAAAATCTATTCTCTTGAAATGCAGATTTTTTAAGTTTTTGTTTTTATCAAAAGACAATAATCAAGTTCAGAACAATATACAAAATGTACTTTGTACTATTTCAAGTAACAGAACAACCAACCATTAACAGCCATATGAAAGAAACTTCCCAGAAATTTCTAAGCACCATCTCTCCACCAAATATGTAAATGAAGAGATGGTGATGTTCGGTGGCAATGTCACTGTCAAAACTTATTAATATAAAAAATCTCATATATTAATTGGCATCTCATATATTAAATGAAGAGATGGTGATGTTCGGTGCCTTGAATCTTGTCTAGTTGCCTGGGAGTTTAAAGCTATCATCCAGTCACTTTCTTAATTGGCATCTCATATATATCTCCAACTTTTTGAATATACCCCACCATGTGGAATTAAACCAAAGGCAACTCCGTACACTAAGTACTGATTTTATCCTTGAGGCAGCTTCTTCGTAATTTGTTGGATGTGATCATGGATTCCCTGTATAATGCGTACATCTTGTCCTTTAGGGCGTACCCACTCTGTACACACAGAAATTGGTCAAACTCCTGTGATAGTGCATATCTTTGAATGAGTTGGAATATGATAACTTGGAGTTCTTTTTATTCATTTTTAGAATTGATCTTTTTCAATTAAGAGTCAAAGATGGAAAGATTTAATTTATGAGAAATTCTTTGTAAGTCGTTTGACTTCACTAATACATCAAAGATTGATCCATATAGAATAAATTTTTGAACAATACAAAAGAAAATTGG
Source organism: Sequoia sempervirens (assembly GCA_007258455.2). Taxonomy (NCBI): domain Eukaryota; kingdom Viridiplantae; phylum Streptophyta; class Pinopsida; order Cupressales; family Cupressaceae; genus Sequoia; species Sequoia sempervirens. Next base: position 26,737 of record VDFB02132663.1, on the reverse strand, counting down.
ATGCATGTTTTGAAATTATAAGGGGCATATTAAACTAAGTGTGCTTGTTTCGAAATTATAAGGGGTATATTAAACTAAGTGAGCCCACAAATTATCTAGGCTAAATGCAATAAATGAGTATAAATATTTGATTAAATTAGGAAGGTGATAATTGCAATAAATATTTAGAAATTAAATGTAAGGGTTAGACATATTTAGTTGTAGAACATATGATAGAGATATATATATTATTATGTAAAATGAGAAATAATGGTCTCAATCTTATACAAAACAAGTCTATAAACAAAGACAAATATAATGACCTCTCCTATGGGAGTAAGACAAAACTACAACCAAGCTACCAAGCACAAACCAATACAACTACAAACAAAAGTATACAAAGCTCTAGTGATTCTCCAACCTGCATCTAGTAACTTCTAATAAGTTGTGAATTTTTTATGCTCAAAGTTGCTAGGAGGATGGCTAACGAACAAGAAAATAAATTATTCTCTCTTGCACTTTAGGCTTTGCAGGACTTGGGGAGTAGCCCTATTAACACAATGGATTCTATATGAATGCAATTGGCTTATCACAACGTATAGAAAATAAAATAGTCATACAAACATGACAAGGATTTACAATATTTTTCATGATGTTAAAACATCCCTTGTACACTTAATGCTCAATTATGAATACTATAAATTATAAAAATAAATTATTCATCTAGTATTTTTTTGTTATTTATGTATGAGTGAGCTAAGAGGAATTTCTCGAATTGATCGGTGTCTATTTTAGGAAAACAAAGCCATCAAATATTTCTACCAATATGTCTTGATATCAACTTTTCTAATGGTTCAAAAGATATAGAACCACTTTATAGTGACTATTATTTCCTTACAATAACATGAACCTACAAAGGTAGTATGAATACAAAGTTCTACTTAATAATCATTTTCCTAATACTACATATTCCACTTACTTCTTGGAGAGACTTATCATCCTCCTTGAAGATGTATTGACTAGAATAGCGAGTCATGTAGTGAATGTATACACAAATTTTTCACCCTGCTTGAAAATGTACAATTTGTTGGCCCCACAGTTGTCATTGCACCAAAAGATCGACCTGTTAATGCTCGATAGAACCGCCAGAGTTAACGGATCCACGAGAGGCGGTTAGTCCATTTCATGAATCCCGAGGGGAGTGCTGACCATCTGCCAACAATCTCCCCCTCAACGTTACCCGAGGGGATTCGCACCTGGAATCTTTGGCTCCAATACCAACTGTTGGCCCCACAGTTGTCGTTACACCAAAAGATCGACGCATTAATGCTCGATACAACCGCCAAAGTTAACGGATCCACATGACCTGCTATTAGTCCATGTCATGAATCCCGAGGGGAGCGTCGACCATCCACCAACACAATTAAAGAATAAATAATATAAAAAAGGTTACAACAATACAACCAAACCATCATTCATATGAAGCAACCCAAAACTAGTACCACTGCAAATTGCATAGACAATATTGAATCTTCTATATTCTTACAAACAAACTTGGTACAACAAATAAGCATTTTATCTTTCTCTTTCTAGAGTTTTACAAATGAAAAATTTATCCCTTATATTGAAAATATTATAGAGGCATGTGTCAAACTAAGATGAACCACCAAAAAAATCACCTAGAAATGGATCACATGAAATCCTCATAGGGAAATTATAATTATATTCTAGTTGTTACAACTTTATATTAGAGAAAATCAAATAGTATCCTTCCACAAAAATAGCCAAGGAAAATCTTATGAAATCCATCGAAAAGGAGATTATGAAGCCCATCATGAGTTAAATTTTCAACTACTATATTAATGAAATATGGACCTGAAAGGTGGAAGTTGTGTTTTGCTTCCCTCTTAGGGTTTAGGATGTAAAAGGGATTTTTTCACTAACTTTCACTCAAGAACAAACCCTTGAGATCTTAATGCAAAAGAGAAAGAGATCTTACAAGAGGGTTGTACTAGGGGCTAAATATGATCTAATAAGGGGTTCACCACCAAGTTTAGACTTGGAAAAGATAATGAAATGAAAGATGCAATGCAAAACCCTAATTCAATGCAATGACTTATGAAATGACCTAGAAAAGTGAATGAAACAACACAAAAAATTGCAGAAAGGAAGGTGTGCACCTGAGAATCTAGAAATGACTGGATGGAGTCTAGAACATTGGAAAATCTATTTTTAATGTTGACTGGGACTCATTCGCCAAGCTAGGTGTAGTGTTCTTTAATCAGCTCAATAACTAGGAACGTGAATTCCTCTACTCAGGGATTGAACATCACAACTGGCAGTCATGACCTACTAAAGAACCTTATTTAATTATCAACCCAGGGACGCAAACTTGAAATGGGACAGCACAAGATATGCACTAATCACCCTTCTAGACATACATGATTCCTAAAATGCCTTATACTAGAATTTAAGTATTGGAAACAACTTTACTGTTTAACTTTGCTTAGAAATGAAAAAATCGAAAGATAACCTATTCTGCTCCTAGTGGCTGCAGGAACAGTTGACAACTCTATGTTTCTGCCAGCTGCAGGAACAGTCACATTAACTTCTATGAACGGACAGTTCCCTAAGTGGGCCCCCTTAGGTAGTGCTAAAAGAAAACAACAGATTAGGTGAAAAAATTCATAAGCTTAATTGATTCAATGCAAACAAGTATATGGCACAATTTCTTGGTTAAATTTCTAAGATTGAAAGTGTGTTACAATAGCGATTTTTTTAGCCCCTTCTCTGAAGGAGAATGGGCTATTTATTGAAAATTGATCCTAACTACTAACCAACCTTCCCTTATAAAATGGGAGGCATTTATTACATTTAACCAACTTAAGTAAAGAGGTGAATGACAACGTAAGACATAAGTCAAATTGGTTTAGCAGTCTTAAAGCGCCATCATCCTGGATTCATGCACCACCAAGATGCCTGGCCTAGATTTCTGGAACACTCTCCCTGCATGGCAGATGAGTTGAAATTGTCTCCTCATCTTTTGTTGTTGAACCAATCTTTATGGATTTGGTCTTCAATTCTTCAAGTGGAAATTGAATTCCCTTCCTTCAATCGTGGTACCTGCAAAATATCTCGCCATATTTTCTTGAGGAAGAAGGTTAGCTCAACACGTTTCAGATATGGTTGTAGGAAGGTTTATGATCACAAAAAACTATAAAGTATCTATTAGACTAATAAAACATTAAAGGTAATAATCATGGGACTTCTTATCACAATATACTCATCATATTTAAGTCATAAAAAAGTCTATATCCTATCCCATAAACAGATTGAATGTTTATTTTAGCATAATAAAAACAAAAAAGTATTTATAAAAGTACGATCAAAATGTGCCAAAGACTTGGCTCATCACTCCCCTCAACCAACTACTTGTTGGACCCTTCAGCAAGTCTAGCATTCCTTCTTCTGGAAAACTCTCTCAGATCTGCACTTAGTTGCTGTCCACATTCGCCATTCTGGAAACTCTAGAAGTGAGCTCGCATTGCCTCCAGCCTTTACCATCTATTATCTTCAGAACTTATGTTATAAGTACAGTTATCCCCCTGTATAGCCAATAATGGCCATAAGAGAATAGGCGGTTGCATAACCAAGGGCAACCAATTCTCCTTCTTTGTTATGGCATTCCTCATGTACCTCTCTACCCTTCTAGTTGCTGCATACAAGGTATTGGGAGTATGTGGTTCTACTTTCTTTAATTGAAATGAAATATGTTCCCATCTATTCTGAATGTGCAGGGTTGCAGCATTAAAATCACTATTTATAATTTAGGAGTATTGACAAAATACCTCTTGTCTTAGAGGCTCAATTAGTGGCCTGGCTCTTTCATCTCTCCACAATTTCTTCCAGTCAAAGTAAATACCCATTCCATTTCTAGATTCATTTCTTACAGACAATGGCATATTTACTTCATCATGCATATGGCTATCAAATTGTTCTCCTCTGCTTATTTCATTGGTGATCTAGGAGATTAGAGTGCTGATATGAATATCATCGACATAACATAAGGGATTTCATTCCTTATCCTGGGATATAGCCAAATTGTGTAGATAAAATTCACACAGGAGGATCCTGATGTGCAGAGGTGAATCGTTGTATGCTTCATAAAATTCCTCAGAGGTATCCAAAGAAGGATTCTTACCTTTCAAGACTCTAATTAGTTGGAAGTTCAAATACAACTCCTTGAGATATATTGTGTAGATAGGAAAAGGTACACGACATTGCATCAATTGTGGAACCAACTCTACCAATTGGTTGAGAGTGTCATTCAAGTTAGCAATTTCCAGATTCTTGTTCTAGATTACCCTTTGTAGTCTCTCAATTTCAAGTGCAGAAGCAGTCTGCTATTGCTAAAGTTCTTGAAAACATGCCATTCCTACAACAAAGTTTGTGACATGGATTGGTGGTCTATGATTATAGCACACCGCAGGTGTCTCCTATACTTCTTCAAACACATCCACCTTACCTTGCTCTTCTTCTGACGGAAACACAACCGAATCTTCCTCCTCGTCACATTCCATATCTTCCTGTAGCTGCTCTATAATGGCAGCCAACTTATTCATGCCAGCCCCTTCAGGTGTACTCACAACCTCCTCGATAACAGGTTCTTCTTCTCTCAGTTCAGGACTGGAAGGATCTGAAGGCGGTGTGGCATGAGTAGTATTAAGTGATTGGCGGGCTACTTGGTTCTGGAGCCTAGAGCTCCTTCTTATGGAAGTAGGAACTGTTTTATGCTTTTTGGAAGGTTTTGCTACAGGAACAGAGAAGTTTCCCTTTTTCTTTCTTTTTATAGGCTTAGGGGTTGCTACAACAGGTGACTTTCCTTTCCTATCCTTGGGAGATGACTCATGAATTTTGATAGGACCTTGTGCCAGCTGCTTGGGAGTTCTTTCAGAAAGAGGAACATCATCATATGAACCAAATGATTCCTGATGAGAGGACATAGCAGTAGAGGTTTGGCCTGTGGACTGGGAGGTTCATTGCTTAAAGGTAAGAGGTTCACCCCTAGGTCCTACATTTTGAATTTTAGGGTTGAATGGGACCGTGAATTCCTCCCAGGTCATTCCTGATGCGTCTTGAACGGATTTTTCAACAAGTAATTTAATAAGGCAGTGGTGAGATACAGAGTTAACCCTACCCTTTTTAAATTCAGCAGCATTGTTGGATAGCAAATTGTAAAGAAAGTCAAGAATATTCATCAACAATCCATGGCGTAAATGAGACAAAATTTTGAAGTGATGAGAATGCAGGACTGAAAACCTACCTTCACAGGTTATGTATTTGATGATATACCCTGCCCATGACACCCAGTCCTGCGGAAAACTCATTCTTTGCGCACCTTGCTTGTCTACCCGTAGAGGAGGGTCATTTGGCCGAGTGAACTTAGCCCTGGCGCTTCTTGCATCTCTTCCTTTGGGAAATGGTTCTCCGACTTGAGGTAATCTCGTTACCTCAACAATTCTATCAATTGATGCATTAACTATTATGCCTCTAACTTTTGCTTCCCCATCATGAAATGTCCTTGTGAATTCCTTTGCAATGTCTGTATTAAAAGTTCCGAGCTTCAGGAAGTAATTGAGCCACCCATATTGTCTGAATAGTGGCACATGCAGCACATCCTGCAATAGGATGCTATGGTCTGTAGGCTCATGCTGAATCAGCTGACCTCCCATTTCCTTAGTTTTCTGTAATTAAATGCGTTAAACAATGCTCACCTAGCTTTTCCAACTGAACTTCCTGTAACCCAATTAATGAACCCTTCTGCAATTCTACAGCACCCTGCCCCTCCCCTCAACTGAAAATTTTGAACCTCTTTTCAAAAGTGACAGAAAAATAGGGAAAACAATGTGATCATGCAATCTTTTTTAGGGAGAGAGTAATCATGGATAATCAGAATACATTTAGGTTCATTATTGCAGGAAGGAAAGTCTGTTTGATTATTAATTACAAGTTGCATAAATTGAGGGTTCTTGACAACTAACGGGACAAGCTTATGGCGGCGATAATAAGGACATGGCGAAGTAATAAAAAAAAAAGTGCTCAATCATGCGAATGAGCCGAAGGAAATGGCAACCGTATAGGAAATTGTTTGCACCAATTAATACTAAATTAAATGCAATAAATAAAGTAACTGAAGCAATCTTAAAGTGAAGTGGAGTGTACCTGGAGAGAATCACCATAATTATCTGATGTGGCCTCCTTCTTCATTGTAATACGTGACACGAAAAAATGTGGATGATATGGGAAATGACAGGTGGATGATGTGGAAGAGAGAGAGTGAGTACGGATTGTGGATGAAGTGAATGAATTGAATGAGGATCTTATTAGATAACCCCTTTATTATGATTTGGTATGCACTTTTATGCATGGCCTGGGAATTTGAGCCTAGGCTCAATTCCTTTGGCTATAGGATTGCTGCTATCCTGCTCAATTTTGAACTGTCTCAGAAATGTTTCCTTATCAATGGGTTTAGAATAGAGCTTTACGCGATGCCCATTGACTAGTAGCTTGAATCGGACCTCATCAATGGTCCTTAATTGAACAACACCATTGGTGAATACCTCCTCTATCTCATATGGACCCAACCAACTGGTTTGTAGTTTTCCTGGACTATCTTTATATCATGAGTCATAAAGCAGAGCCCAATCTCCTGCTTTAAATTTATTTTCCTTGATGTATTTATCATGCCACCTTATTCTCTGATGTTGTATCATCTCAGTGTGTTGTAGGGCATTCTTTCAGAGCTCATCCAGAGCATTGAGCTGCATGACTCTGTCCTTTTGTGCATTTGTTAAGTCCATGTGCATCTCTAATGCCATTCTTAGAGTCTTATGTTTGAATTCTATTGGAATCACAACTATTTTACTATACACCATTTCAAAAGGTGTATATCCTATAGCAGTCTTCCAGGTAGTACGGTAGGCCCATGTAGCTTCTGGAAACCTTGCGACCCAGTCCTTCCTATGCAAATCTACAGTTTTAGTCAAAATGACCTCTATGTCCCTATTGGTGACCTCAACCTGGCCATTGGCCTAGGGGTGATAAGGAGTTGATTTCATGTGTCGTATATTGTATTCATTTAGTAAGGCTATGATAAGTGTAGAAGTAAATTGTGCTCCTTAATCTGTCACTATTTCCCTAGGGACACCAAACCTGGTGAATATTTCCTCATAGAGGAATTCAACTATTTTATTATCCCTAACATGTTTCATAGGTTTATCCTCTACCCATTTTGTCAAATAATCTGTGCATACAAGGATGTAGGACTTACCATTGGAAGGTGGATCAATTGGTCTTACAAAATCCAGTCCCCATTTGTCGAAGGGTGTAATGACAACTTGTGGAAATAGAGGCATCTCATCAGATCGAGTTGGTCTTCCCATCCTTTGACATCTGTCACATCTCCCAGTATATTTGGCTGTATCTCTATGCAGAGTTGGCCAATAGTAGCCAGTATTTAAAATTTTCATTGTTGTTCTTTTGGCAGCAAAATTTCCACCACATGGCTCATCATGGCTTGCATGTAGTATATCATGAGTGTCCTCCTCTTGTACACATCTCCTCATAACTTGATGTGGCCCTGTATAAAACATGCAATCTGCAATCCAAGAAAATTTAAAGCTTTTCTCTACCAATAATTTATTTTCCTTAGGGGAGAATTGAGGAGGAGTTCTTCCTGCGGCCAGATAATTTGCTATATCGGCATACCATGGGTGAATAACCTTGATTGCAAACAGGCGCTCATCAGGAAAGGAGTCTTCAATAAGTGCAGAGTCATCTTTCCTTTGAATTCTAGAAAGGAAATTAGCAACCACGTTGGCTTTACCTGGCTTGTCCACAATTGTAATGTCAAATTCCTGCATCAGCAATAACCATCTTGCCAGTCTCCCGACTATTGAGCTTTTGTTCATGAGATACCAGATTGTTGCATGATCAGTGTGGAAAAATATCTGATAACCGATGATGTAATGCCTGAATTTATTGAGGGCATAAATGATTGCCAACATTTCTTTTTCTGTAACAGTGTATTTTAATTCAGCCCCTTGCAGATTTTTTCTTATGTAGTAGAGTGCATGTTTTGTTGAACCACCCTTCTGCCCTAACACAACTCCAATGGCATAATATGATGCATCAATATGAATATGAAATGGAAGTGACCAATCAGGTCATTTCAGAATAGGTGCTTGTGTAAGGGTGACTTTTAAATCAAGGAATTATTTTTCACATTCCTCTGTCCAAGAAAAATCTGCATCTTTCTTCAGCAGACTGTATAAGGGGCCTGTTGTTTAGCTGAAGTCCTTGATGAATCTTTTGTAGTATCCAGCATGGCCTAGAAAGCTCCTTACTTCTTTCTGCTTGGCAGGAAAGGGTAGATTAGAGATGACCTCAATCTTAGCAGGATCAACCTGTATTCCTGCAGTAGAAATATAGTGACCAAGCACTATTCCCTCCTGTATCATCATGAAGCACTTTTCACTATTCAGCAATAGGTTGTGATCTTCACATCTCTGTAGTACTTTCTTCAAGTTGGCTTGAGCTTCCTCAAATGTTGTACCATAAGTAGTAAAGTAATCCATGTATATTTCCATGCAATCATATGAGATGTCTGAGAAGATACTTATGACTGCCCTCTGGAAAGTTGTAGGTGTATTATAGAGACCAAAAGGAAAAACTGAATAGGAAAACGTTCCCCAAGGGCATGTAAAAGTAGTCTTTTCTTGATCCTCAGGAGAAATATTGATTTGATTGTACCCACTAAAGCCATCTAAGAATGAGAAGTACTTTTTTCCAGCTAAATTATCTAGAACTTGTTCAATGAATGGAAGAGGAAAGTAATCTTTCTTTGTTGCCAAGTTGAGCTCTCTGTAATCTACACATACCCTCCATTTTCCTCCTTTCTTAGGAACAATAACCAATGGGGAATCCCACTGACTATCCGAGATTGGGTAGATAAAGCCAGCTGTTAACATTTTCTGCAATTCTTCTTTAACAATTTCTCTCAAAGCTGGATTGATTCTTCTTTGAGGCTGCCTGACAAGTCTGAACTCACTGTTAATGTATATGTGATGTGTACAGAGTTTTGGGTCTAAACCCTTCATGTCACCATATTCCCAAGCAAAAGTTGACTTATGACTGGTAAGCATTTTGACCATAGATTCTTGTTGCTCACTGGTGAGGTTTTTATTGATGCTCAAGGTTTTTCCTGCGGCTACCTCAACTTGGGAGGTTAAATCTACCATAGATACTTCAGGAAGAAATGAAATTTCTACCTCATGGGGTAGCAAGGTGTGTAAGTAGTTAGTTGCTGCAGGATAATGAGCTGATGTAGGCGAAGGAAGAATGGTCTGCAAGGAACATGGAATTTTTTCACAATGAAAGTATTTGGTACCATAGTTATTCAGCAAGATATTTGACAGTATACCTTCTTCTTCTTGTTGTGCAATGAAAGGCTCTCTGGTAATCATTAAATTGGCCATGGAGTTCACTTCCTCCTCTTCTCCCAAATCTGGCCAAACAACCTCTCCAAACTCAAGTTGGGGCAGGGCTGGAGAATAGAGGGTAAGCTTCTTTGTGCTATACCCATCAAATATTGTCATGTTACCTGACCTACAACCAATGTAAGCATCAACAGTAGCCAACCAAGGCCTTCCTAGTATGACAGGGTATCCCCCCAATGATGCATTTGGAGATAAGACCATAAAGTCAACAGGGTACTCCCAGGAATCCAAGGTGACTACCAGGTCTTCAACTACCCCATCAGGTTTGACAGTTGAGCTATCAACAAGTTGTAATATTATAGGTGTAGCCCTTAGGTCTGAAATATTAAGTTTTACAACCAGGTCCTTTGTCATGACATTGATAGCTACACCAAGATCTACTAAAGCATTCTTAATTTGTAACCCATTAATATTGATCTCCAGAACATGGCTTCTTGGATCTAAATATTTTGGGATGCTAAGCTTCCCTAGCATTAAGTCAGAGAGTTGGCCTATGACATGGACAGTTTGAGGGTCTTTCTTTTTCCTCCCCGGTTTCTTCAAACATGCCTCCTTGATGGCCTTGCTATAGATAGGTACTTCTTTGATTGCTTGGAACAAGGGAATTTTCACACATATATGCTTTAGCTGGTCAAGGATGTCAAAGGTAGGTTCCTCTTATTTTTTTACATTTTCACCTTCCAACCTTTGTGGGAAAGGAGGGGACACTTTATCAGATGCCTTAGGTAATGATGGAATCTGAATTGGCTCATTTGGTTGGGCTTGGTCATTGGTATCTTCTTCTTGGTCAGTCTCCTCAGATGGAAATTCTGAGATTATGGGAAGAGATGGTGTGGGAAGCACAGTTCCTGAATGTAAATTAATATTATTCAGGTTAAGAGCATAGGCAGGCTGATGATTAGGATCATCAAAATAGACTTGCTGCTGCTACTGCGGTTGCTAGTTATTTGGATTGGGTGCTGCTTGAGCAGGTAGTTGGGTTGGATTTGGATTCTGACCTTGATTAGCTACAGGAGGTGGCATAATGGATTGCTGCAGTGGTTGCTATAGGAAACTAGTGGGTGGATTTGACCATTGTTGGCCTCCTCTCCATTGGTTAGACTGCTGCCAATTCCCTTGCGGAGGCTGCCACTGATTTTGCTGTGGTGATTGCCAATTCCCTTGTGAGGATTTCCAACGATTTTGCTAGGAATTTGGCCAAGGGTTATTCCACTGAGGTTGGGAGTATGGCCCATAGTTTGGAGGGTACTGGTTTTTCCATTGACTATTATATGAACCAAAATTTTGTAAAGGGTCCTGAGGCATACCTTGTCTTGGGGCCCATGGCCTACGTTGAGCAAAAAAGAACACTTCCTCCTCTCCTTCAATGGTTTTGAACTCAATAGGGAGATGATGTACCTCCAAATTGGCCACTGCTTTGCATCAGCAGTCTTTCTTTCTTTGTCGACAGTGAGGGCAATATTCAACTAACATTGCCTCAGCTTCCTCTTTCTTCCTTCTAGCTTGCATAGTATCTAGTTGAGTAGCTACATCATTGATGATATCCTACTTGAAGTCAGACAAGAGATTGGTAATCTCCCCTTTAGATACTCCAGAGCCACTTCCTTTTATAGAAGAAGGTCTAAACCCCCTTCCCTTCTTTACAGCCACTCTGGAGTAATTGAGACAGATTTTCTTGATATCATCCTAATCACTTTGGGTGAAATCACCTCCTGCCATGAGGTCAAGGGCCTCCATGCAAGTATCATTGACTCCCCTTAAGAAGAGAATTTTTTGAGATTCTTCATTCAGCTCATGATGAGTATTCTTCTGCACACTAAACAAGAATCTTGACACATAATCCTCCAAGGTTTCATCCTCCTTTTGTGAAATTTTGAAGATGTCATCTCCTCTCAGATCATTTCCTCTACAATACTCTTTATATTTACTCAAAAACATAGTCTTCATTTCATCCCAAGTGTTAGCTACATTGCTTCCCAATCCCATGAACCATCTCAAGGCTGCCTCCTTTAGAGTAGAGGGAAACAATTTTTGCTTGTGTGCTGAGGTTGTATAGTCATAGCTTCTACAAAGGATGTCAAATTCAAACAAGAAGGTATGAGAGTCCTCAGTAATAAGTCCATAGAACTTTGGCAGTAAGGAGGCAGGGATGTTCTTGAGGTTATTATTGTCATGTAGGTCAGGGATTGGAAATGGAAAAATAGGATTTGCCATTCTTGGTTGTATTCTTGGATTAGCTCTTGGTTGATGAACTACAAGAGAAAGTGGATTATTTGATTTTGTTCCTTTGGATAGGTTAAAGCTTAGTTCAATGGAAGAAGATGAAGTAACTAAGTCTTGTCCAGCATCCAGATATGGGTCGTCTTGGAATAGGTTCGGTTCAATCTCTTCAATATCTATGCTCCCAAGAAGGAATCTTCCAAATTTCTCTCTTCTTCTATGCATACAACAAAAGTAAACTAACTATGGAGATGCTAGAATGCAGAATTCTAAACTAAAAATACTAAGAATGAAATCTTAAACTCTTTACTAGCATGCCTATAATAGGTTTTTAGTTTGACACCATCCCCGACAACAGTGCCAAAAATGCAGTGTTCTTTAATCAGCTCAATAACTAGGAACATGAATTCCTCTACTCAGGGATTGAACATCACAACTGGAAGTCATGACCTACTAAAGAACCTTATTTAATTATCAACCCAGGGACGTAAACTTGAAATGGGACAGCACAAGATATGCACTAATCACCCTTCCAGACATACATGATTCCTAAAATGCCTTATACTGGAATTTAAGTACTGGAAACAACTTTACTGTTTAACTTTGCTTGGAAATGAAAAACTCGAAAGATAACCTATTCTGCTCCTAGTGGCTTTAGGTTCACAGTCACATTAACTTCTATGAAGGGAAATGCAGCTATTCTAACTTGCAGAATAAAAGTATGGACACTTCCCTAAGTGGACCCCCTTAGGTAGTGCCAAAAGCAAACAACAGATTAGGTGAAAAACTTCATAAGATTTATTGATTCAATGCAAACAAGTATATGGCACAATCTCTTGGTTAAATTTCTAAGACTGAAAGTGTGTTACAATAGCAATTTTTTAGCCCCTTCTCTGAAGGAGAATGGGCTATTTATTGAAAACTGATCCTAACTACTAACCAACCTTCCCTTATAAAACGGGAGGCATTTATTACATTTAACCAACTTAAGTAAAGAGGTGAATGACAATGTAAGACATAAGTCAAATTGGTTTAGCAGTCTTAAAGTGCCATCATCTTGGATTCATGCACCACCAAGATGCCTGGCCTAGATTTCTGGAACACTCTCCCTGCATGGCGGATGAGTTGAAACTGTCTCCTCATCTTTTGCTGTTGAACCAATCTTTATGGATTTGGTCTTCAATTCTTCAAGTGGAAATTGAATTCCCTTCCTTCAATCATGGTACCTGCAAAATATCTCGCCATCTTTTCCTGAGGAAGAAGGTTAGCTCAACACGTTCATCCTTTAAGACAATCCATAACTTTATTCATTCATTCATTAAGTATTAAACTAAGGAAAACATTGTTTCAGATATGGCTGCAAGAAGGTTTATGATCACAAAAAACCATAAAGTATTTATCAAACTAATAAAACATTAAAGGTAATAATCATGGGACTTCTTATCACAATATACTCATCATATATTTAAGTCATAAAAAGGTCTATATCCTATCCCATAAATAGACTGAATGTTTGTTTTAGCATAATAAAAGCAACAAAGCATTTATAAAAGTATGATAAAAATGTGCCAAAGACTTGGCTCATCACTGGGAAAATCAATCTAGTTTCTAGAAAACTATATGGGAACAAGAAAATGCCAAATGGGTATCCAAATATGCAAAATCTTGAAATTTGACTGGAATTGGGACTCATTCACTAAAAGTGGTGAATCAGTCTAGTTGGGATTTTCTAAAACTTCAAAGGTTGATCCTGCTCTTCTCTGTGTACTAAGTTATTCTTCCTGAGTAATTTCCAGATCCAAATCTTTGATTTGCAACCTACAGGTCTTCTCCAAGGTTCTCTAAGGCTTGATGACAACTTTGACAACTTTGAGCTCTTGACAAATTTCATCCAATCTTTCTCTTAGGAAATCTGCAACCTAGACCTGCAAATCACACACAAAGGAGAGGGAAAAATGTTCTGGGGTTAGTGGATAGGGGTTTTCCTTGGTCAAACCTTGTTTTGGAAATCATTCCTTGAAATGAAATCAAATAAGAAGGGAGAATGATGAATGGACAAAGGACAATGTTGCAACTCACCAAACCCTTGTAATAATGTGCTACAAACATACTTGAAATGACTTCAATGGATGTAGAATTTGACTATTTCTTGTATGATGTTGATCTTGAATGAAACACTTGCTTGAATCATAAACCCTACACCACAATTGTTAGCACAATAAAAAACATGATGCATGAAATCTCTAACATGATGATTGATGCTTGAATGTTGCTCTAAAATGCTTGATAATCTACTCTTGAAGACACTTGAATGCTCTTGTGAATCGAATTTGCTATTAGAAATTCTCTCAAAAAAGTCTTGGTTTAAAATGAATGAAAGAACCTTGTATTTACACTCAATTATGCAAGAATTCCCAAAATTACAACACTACAAGCCAACATCAAATTTAGGAGAATAAAATCCTTCCAGAAATTTGAATTAATTTTGAATTTGGGCTACACGGGACTCATTCACCCAAGGTGGTGAATGAGTCCCAGATCACTAAATATAGGCCATTCAAACCTAAAACACCTGAATTATGATTGGCTAATGATTGGTGTCGAGATTCTCCTAAAAAGATGCATTAAATGAGGCTTCTGGATGCAAAATAGGGCCAAATAAAGCACAAGAAAGCCCAATTATTAATACAAAGCCTAGAAAAGTGTGAAAGTGTGTTACAACACTTTACAGTTCACTTAAAAATAAGGAAATCTTAAGGTTAAAAAGATATTTATTAGGTGTAACTAATTAATAAGACCTTAGAAAAGTGTGAAAGTGTGTTACAACACTTCACAACACTTTAGCAAGGTACCATTCAAATTCATTAGTTCACAAGGGCCGAAGACCTAATGTGAATGTGTCAAGCACATTATAACACTACATTAAGGCAACATTAAGATCAGATTCATAAGGAGGGCCCAAACAAGTGTAAAAATGTCACCAACGACATTTTTCGACACTACAAGACCATTTTCCTTTTCCATTGTTGGAAGTGCATGAAAATTTGTGCCTTTGAAGTGAATAGTTATTATTAGGCAAAAAAATATAGTTGGGTAATTGCATGACCTTACTAGAGGTCATTTATTACACTTTGGGACGTGTAGGGAAGTTGATGGGAGTGAATAGTGTAAAATGTGGGAGTTGTTATATTTTTGGGGATTAGGGATTGAGCATGCCTCATACTTGGTACCACATTAAAGGTATCCATGCATCTCTAACTCTAATCTAGGATACATATAGGGAGTTGTCAAGAGTTGATAATTAGATATGTCAAGGACGAAGTACTTAGGTAAGGGGATGGGGCAAGTCCAACTCTGAAATGACGCATAGAAAAAACAACAAATTTCAAGGATTGAGGATACCAAATTGGAAAATGTGCCTAGATAATTATGTAATGGTTGAAAATCTAGCTCTGAAAGATAGTTAAGGAATTAATATTTGGAGGGAAAGCATGCTTTGGAGGAAAATTATGAAACTCCAACAAATCGGACTTAACAACATTATTTTTCCTTGGAAATTTTTCTTTTTAAACAAATGAGAGGGGGGGGAGAGTAGGTACTTGGATTTTGCACCATCAAATTTTGGCATTAATAGCGAGAGTTTTTAAGTTTCAATGTTTGAGGATCAAAGATACCAAGCAATGGATACTTGTAAAAAGGGATGTCCAAAACTTTGACTTCAATGGGTAACTTAGAAACATGGATTGAAGAGTCAAGAGTTGGGAGTTAGGCTTACTTCATATTAGGTACCCAAATAAGGTTAAATATGCACTTGTGATCCCAATTAAGTACTTAGTGAAAAGAATTGAGGATCATAGTTCAAGGGTATGAAGGGAATGATAGTCTAGTAATAGGATTGTTGAAACTCCAACATCAAAGGGAATTCAATGCAAGGCATCAAGGTTTCAAAGTTTGGGGAAACAACAAAAATGGTACCCTAGCAAGAAATGTTCAAAATACTAGCACATATAAAGGAACTTAAGTGCAAAATGTAAAGTTTCAAGGATCGAATTTTGGGGTTCCCAAGGAAATGGTACTCAAGTAAGAGTAAGCCCAAACTCCAGTAAAAAAATAATTTAAGGAAAATCTCCAAGATTTGAAAGTGCCAAGGAAAGGGTACTCTTGTAAGGGAATCCCCAAAATTTTGAAAGTTTGACAACATGTATAAACTTAATAATTACAATTATTATGAGATTAATAGTAGATATCAAATACTCCTCACTTAAGGAGGAATATTTCAATGTCATGTTAGTATTAAAAATACAAACACTAAACTTCTTTTCCATCCTCTCATCATCACTTAGCCCAAAAATCTAGAGGAGTTAGAAATCTCATTGTTCAAAGTCCTTCATATAGATGATGGGTGTTTACCCTTTATCTTCTAACACTAGTACTTGCATAAATGAAAATAAAACATAATACTTACTATATTAAGTAACAATTGCATGCATTTATTCATATTTAATTCTTTAAATAGTAGTAGACCAATAATGATCAACCAAGGATTAAACATGTCCCTATCTATGAGAGGTAAAATTAAAAGGGGTAAAGTCAATGGTTTTCGATTAAAAAATATATATTGGAATTACTTCCAACTTATCAAAGAAACTAACCAAATTTTACAAGTACTAGAAAAATAGTTGACTAATAACAAAAATTTACAATTAAATTTATTCTAATTACATCATAACCCACAAAGTAGAAGTTGGGCTCCTAGCATACAAAATAAAATACTAAGATCAAGGGTAGAAGGTGTCCTTCAAAGTAATTCAATGCCTACTAAATTTGAAGATGTTTTTCCTAGAGTGTGAATCTGCTTAGCAGTAGCCTTAAGGTTTTATATTTCTAATGTACATTCCTTGAGATGGTGGGTGGAAATCAATTCGTGTTCCCTTGTAATTTTCACCAACTATACTAGAGATACATAAGATGATATTTGGACTTCTTGTTGGTTGTTGTGACTTCAAGTATTTTTGTTCCTTATATGGAAACTCACCTTTATCTATTTCTATCAATTAGGATTGTTCAGCAATTTATGCTTGGAACCATTGCTTTTGTTCCTTTATCTCTACACAAAGGTTTTTCAAAGGGATAATAGCTTCATCAATTTTAGTTGTAATCACACATTAAGAAACCATCTCCATTTGGAGCACGAGGTAGAGATATCAAATTTGATAATAAAGTACAAGGTTGATATGAATTTCCCATTCAAAACTTCAAAGAAATGGGGCATATACATACTAGTATCAAACTACTCGTTATTTTTTATTGCTAGTTTATTTTTCTTGAAGTATGCACATCCCTTGGAAGTTCACCCATTGGATAAAATGGTTTACACTATCTTTGGCTCTAGAGTAGCTATGGGAGTTAGGACTATCCAACCCTCCCTAATCATGCTATATTTTTTGAAAGCCTTATTAAATGTTGTTTCCCATATATTCAAGTTATGTGAAGAAAAGATACAACAACTTATGCACTTTTTCTTTTATCTTCAATTGTTAATGTTATCTTTGTGAATCATGAGCTTTTAACTACAAAATATTTGCTAAGAATTGCACTTATTGAAGTATCCCTTCCTCCTTATGGTCCTTGATTTTATCATGTCTCCTAAACCAATTGGATTCTACTCATAAAATAAGAATACAAACTTAGATGTTGCTTGTTCAATAATGCAACCCATATAAGCCAAGTGAACAAATTAATTCCCATAACACTTAATGAATGTAGATAGACTATACAAGTACTTTCTCAAACTTTAAGCACTTCACCAACCCATAGGGTAGTTTCCTAAGTGTACAACATTCTTTCACTAGAAATTGAAGTGTAACATGTAGTAGTATGACTTGGACATATAGTGCTTTCTTTAGCAAATTGTGATGAAATCTCTTTAAATGGTCTATTATACAATAGAATTGACTTGAGCAAGGTATACATATGTAGGCACTAGAGAGTGTACAAAAGATTTTGATGGTAGGCCAAGTGAGAATAAAAACAAGGTCATACAATTCATCTAGTATGATCAAATTTTCAATATGGATTGTATGGTAGAACTACCAACAAGGACTATGTGGTGGAAAAAAATATTTGTAAGGGTTGTATGGTGGAAATAAGTGACAGGCACTGGAGGGGAGAATTTGTGTCAAGTACTGTACAATTGGGAGAAACAAAATCATATGGCAACAATAATGCATGATAATGTGTTGAGGGCATATAATTAACTAGAGAGAGTATAGAGTAAATTACAATGAAGTTTCTTCAACTCTTAAATATTCTGTTTTTGTTGGTAGAATAATGATTTTGTCATTGATACATTTTTTGGCAACATGAGCATGTGGGATGAGCACAAATTATGTATTGCAGTGTTGTCATTGATGTCAACATTGTATTTTGGTATGAAGACCCTTGTTCAGACCAATTTGGATGGCTTGAATATGTTTGGATGGATTGAATATGTTTGAGGATGATAGTGAAAGATGATTTGGCAAGAAGGTTTGATCCGGTGAAGACAATTATTGTGGAAATTGACTAAGTGACAATACATGTGATTCTATGTATAGGGGATCTGGGTGATCCCACAATAGTGGTTTACAATTTTTGGCCAAACTGGACACTGAAATATTTTTTTTTAACTAAATCTTCACTTTCGGGCACCTATAGCAGCTAAACCATGAGGAATTTGAAGATGATACAAACTAGAGTTTTCGGACATTTTGTCTATAGATTCTAAATATATTTTTCAAAAAATTTGGAATCAGATTGCACTTCTTTTTCCATCTCCCTTGAAAACTAGTTTTTTTAGAAAACAACATTTTAAAAGTGACACTTCACCGTATAATGCATAACCTTTTTCCATGAAGGATAAAATTCTAATTCTTCGAATTTAGATTTGCAACTCTGATATCTAGTGCTTCCACTTGGTTAGATAGTTTTTATTGAATATTTTTCTTTAATCAAGTTTCAAATTCAAACCAATTATAATTCACATAGCGCAACCGTATAACGCGTAACGTTTTTGTATGTATCAAAATTCAATTTTTTTTCTTTGTTGGATCAAGGACTTAAATATCTGGTGCACTAATATTTTTATTTATTTTTTAATAATTTGCTATTTTTCACATGTGCTAACAAAGAGCTTGATTTTCGTGAAAAACCTACATTCAAGAAATATAAAATAAATATAATAATCAAATTAAATTTATTTAAAATTATAATTTTGGGAAGCTTATAATAAGGAATACATACTTGCAAAAAATAAATTTTAAATGAATTCATTTGATCCCCCAAAAGGTAAATCAAAAGTGGTTTTTTATCAGCATTTTGATAGGTGTAAAGGAGACTATGTTATAGGTATGGTTTAAAACTAGTGGGGTTCTATCCAAGGGGGTATGATTTAAGGTAGTTTGATAAAACCCTCTTCAATTGGAATTCTTTAAATGGAAATTTTCAAGGCTTCACAATTTATTTTCTAAAAATATGTGATTTCAGCAAAAATCAATTCCTCCCAGTAATTGTAAACCACTATTGTGGCAGCACCCATCTGGTATTTGGGCCCACATTGGTCCATTGATGAAGATATTGCTATTTCTTCTAACATAATTTTTTTGGTTGATAGAGGAACCTAATTCCATAAGTTCATCTTCTTTTTGTTTCTATTTTTGGAGTTATAAGTAACAAAAGTTTAGCTTGGCAATTAAAAGTGTTTTCCAATTTAGTACAATGCTTTGGTGAATCCACACTCCACAAATTGGATTTTGGGTTTGTGGTTATGTGGAGACACTGACAGGTGTTAGTTGATTATGTATTACAGTTGGCATAGTGTTTGAAGGTCCACAAGTTCAAGTGTGGGTGTACAACTGGTAAATTTTGTTATTAGGCCATTACTAGTGCCGACCTAATGAGTTTTGTGTGTTGCAAATTTTAATTATGTGTTGATCCATTATGTGAGTGTTATTTTAGGTCCATGCTAACCTATTTCAATTTTTTGTAAGCTTTGAATATTGGTGTGAAGCATCTATGTATGGATCTTGAGCCGACAATTTACATTTTTCTTATTACATCCAATTAGGCTGACCTAATTGATGTTTTCGATGAAGCAGATATATAAGAAGGATCTTTTTTGATGTTTGTGTGATGTGATGAGTAACAAGTTATTGTGGATATGAATTGTTCAAATATAGAGCAAAGTAGAGTGTTGATTCAAATCAATATGAAGTGTGTAAAGTTTGTATTCTAAGCTTCATTGGAATTGTATTTCATGCATATGTTAGATGCAATTGTAACAATTCAAATATGGCTATGAGCCACAATCTATTTTATCTCTTTTACTTCTTAGTGCATAGTGAGTCCACTTGGACATTTAGTCCACCTGCAGTGAGCACTTCTGTAATATACTATAACAGTTTATAATATATTGTGAGCTAATCCTCACCGTGGTTTTTCCCATTTTGGGTTTTCCATGTAAAAATCTGGTGTTCATGTGTTATGTGATGTTGTTGGTTGTTTTCATGATTTCCTTCATTACTGCAATAGAATATGCTATGTGAGTTGGTTGTTGAAATGTTTAAATGGTTTAAAAGAATACTGATTCACCCCCCCTCTCTTAGTATTTTGGGTGTTCAACAATTGGTATCAAATCTTGCCCCCTTGGAAGGAGCTTAACTACTTGGGGAAGATCTTGGAGGTTGGACACATGGCTATTAGAAGACTACTTATTCCTCCGAAAGAGATTCTTGTTGTTGGATCTACAAAAGAATATTGCATATTTGACATAAATGGAGAAATCAAAGTTTTTCTTGAAGATTTGGAAAGAATTGAAGGTGAAAATAGAGATTTGAAAGAAAATTTCAAGGAAGCAGCTAAATGCATTAGAAAATTGATCGAGAAAATCAAGAAATTCAGAGAAAGGTATAAGGAGGTTAGTGAAAAATTGAAACAAGCAAATGAAACAATTACCAGTCTGAAAGTGCAAGCTGAAGAAAGGAAAAGAGTTGAAGTATGTTTGAATGCAATGGTGAAAAGAAAATCTAAAGAATGCACAAAGCTTGAACATGAAGTTGTGAATCTGAGATTAGATCTTGAAAAAGCAAGAAGTCATGAGGACAATTTCAAGACGAGTTCTATTGTAAGGTAGGGGATGAGCCACACTAAGGCTCTAGGTCACGAAGAGTCGAGAGCAGAGGGTTGTCTTATCTTACCTCAAGTTAAGTGGGTGTTTAGGTCAAAGATGGAGAATGAAGAGCACTCTCAAGTGCTTTTGCCACTCTACTAATCTGAATACTTGAACAAGGATAGATGAGCCAGTTTCTGGAATTTGAACTGCACCTCAGAAAACTCTCTTCCCAAGGATGGTAGCATGGGTTAAGGATGACAACGTGGCATGCTAGTGTCTCTCTGGTGTGCTAGCATTCGTACGACCAAAAAGTGTGAAATATAGTGGGAAAATTTGAGAAACCTACTGACAACCTAGTAAATGGGATTTAATGAACTAAATTGAATTATGAAGTACAAGAAATAACCATAAATACAATAAAGGAAATAGGGAAAAAAAGGTGATGAAATCCAAATCACTGAAAGTCCTGCTCGCCAGCAAGCTCCACACACACGTTCACCTACACACAACTAAGAGAGGGGAAATTTTGGGTTGTATAGGAGTTTTCCTCAGTCAAAACCGTGCTTTGGTGTTTCCGCCTCCATGGACAACCAGGAAAGCCATGATATAGAAAATGAGATAAAGAGAACAAAGGAAAGAAACCGAACAATAAAAAAGGCACTAGATGCTATGTTAATCAAGAAGCAATATCACCTTCCCAATCAAGGTGCTCTCAAGCACATATAGGAGGTTGCAAACTCAATAAGTTCTATGCTGCCACATCAATGAAGTAGTCCCTCGGGACACCAAGTCACAACTCCAATGGTGGCAAAAGTGTAGCAAGATGGATGAAATTGCTCAATGAAAATGTTGTGAAAATGCTAAGAGAATGAAGTTGAATGCTCAAGAGTTCAGGAAAATTCTAAATCTAGATGGATTGGATGAGAAAGATAGGAATTTCAAGATCAAAATGAGAGGGAAAGAGCCGTTTTCGGCCGACTGGTCAACATAGAGGCATTACGCTTCATTCCCAATGGAGAACGTAATGTCCCTGTGGATTCTAGGGGTAGGAATCTGTCCAGGACGACAACACGCCTCACAAATGTCTGCATGTCGCACTCATGTCCCTAACAAAAATTCCCCCACCGAAAAATAGGACAAATACCAAGTGGATGCGAGGTAGATGGGTGATGTGGAATTTCACATTCAGGTTTAATTTTCTAAGGTGGAGGGATGCAAAAGGGGAATTTACATAAGGGGTGCAAATTCACTCCTATACATCTACAAAGCTTGATGAAATGATTGCGAATCATAAAGGCTCCAAAGAAAGAGAAGGTTTAGGACTTGAAAAGGGTGAAAGTTCAAAAGCAGATTAGGCACCAAATGTTGAAAAGAAGATCAATGAACAAAAGAATATTGAAGGAAAGAAGAACAAGGGAAAGAAAATCCAAAATCAAAGGAATGAAACCAGAGGACCACTAGTTAGACAACCAAATGCACAAAGGTACCCATATTTTAATGGTTTCTATTATTCTTGTAATAGATTTGGACATAAGGCTATGTCATGTAGAAGCAAAATGAATCAGAATGTTCCATATTTTCTCAATTAGTATTTTACATGCAAGAGATTTGGTCATAAAGATAGTGAATGCAAAAATCAAATGATGAATGGTTTTAACAAAGGTAGAATGGTTCAATATTTCAATGGCTATTGCTATAAATGAAATGGATTTGGGCATAAAGCTAAATAATGCAGATCTAGAATGAATGGAATTAATATTGGTCAAAAGAATGTCATATGCTACAATTACAATAGATTTGGACACATTTCTAAGTTTTGTAGAAGTAGAAATATGAAGAAGAGAAATCTAGTACTAAAGAAGAATGATCCAGTAGAGACAAAGAAGGAAATGGACAAGATTTGGAAAAAGAAGGAAGAAACAGAGGTTAAGGATGAGTTTGTACCAGCATCTGGTGCAGATGTTCCCTCTGAAAACTAAGTTGAGATCTTTGGATCAGGGGGAGCTTTAATAGAAATATTTCATCCCCTACCAAAGAAATGGTGTTGATGCTTCAACAAGAGGGTATATGGTGAAGATAAATGCATCTAATCTACTGGAGAACATCCTGGTAAAAAATATATAATGAGAAAGATTGTGAAGCATTTGAAGTTGACTGTGTAGACAATTAGGGTTTTTACCAACTTTTCAGTCTGAGTATTCAAGTGAATTAGATCACGAAAAAAGGTTTATAAGTGATTACAAAACCAAAATTCATTTGCAATCAATTTTTCAAGTGAAGAAGAGCTGGTGAAGAGCAGAGCACTGTAATTGAAGTGATTGAGTCTTGGTGCATGCAAACCAAAATCAGAAAAATGAAGTGAAAGGTACTTGTGGTCTTTATTGCCCTAGGTTTTCAAAAATTACTTTGAAATTTGTTTAGAAACTTGTGCAATGGCTACACCAAGGGTTGTGGATGTTTCTGAGCGACCCCAACCTAAATTCAAGAGACATCTTGAAAAATCCATGGAAGTTGATCCAGTAGGTGCTTTCTTGAGGGTTCATTATGGAGTCCTCCACATAGAGGACTTATAGATATATATTCATAGAAAGTTAGAAGAGTATGATCATTCGAAGCTTGGAGATGTATGGGAAAATGAGCTCATTGGTGAGGACTTTTCATTGAAGCCGAAGTATTGAAATTTGGTTATGAAGGGACTCGATATGTGGCAAGGGTTTCCAACTCTTTTCATGATAATGTCTTAGTAAGGATTGCTTTGAGCCACATCTATGACGAGTTTTTGTGGACGGATATGCTCTGATTGATCATAAAGGAGGTGATTAGAGAAGTTACAAGGTTATGTTCAATCGGAACCATTCCAATAATCAGGTTAGTGAAGAATCAAGTAGTGATGGAACTTATCGGTGCAACATATGACAAGAGGGCATTGACAATGAAGAACTTCAGAAACGTTGTTCTAAAGTATGCAGCTATGATGATTGCATATAAGGTTTATTTCTCAAACAAAGAAAACTATGTTTCAGCCACTGACATCAATATTGTCTATGAAATGGTGAGGGGAGTTGATCATGACCTATGTGAGTTATTGAGGCAGTAGCTGGTGGAGAACCTACAAAAAACAAATGATTCCAGGTATCTTTTTAAATATGGAACTTTAATCATATGATTACTATTCTATTTCTTGAAGGAATTCCCTAGTACAAAGAGTGTTGTGTGGTTGAAAGGAATATTTGTTGCACACCAAATAAAAGACTTCTTAAGAGGTCTAGGAGATGCCAAGGCATAGCAAGATGCCCTTGTAGCATTCTTTGTATTATTTTAGAAAAGGATGCAAGAGAGGGAGAGAATTCCTCGAAAGATGGTTGATAAGTATAAGAAGGATATCATCTTCTTGGTTTCCAAGATGAATGCATTATACAAGTAGTAGAGCCAAGAACTACGTGGATCCCAAAAATGGGATATAAGATCATTGAGGATAAAATTGTAAGGTCTGCAAATTATATGTTAAGCAAACCTAAGGACACATCTAAGAGAGGTATGGGACTTATGAAGAGAAATAAATGGAGGTCCATCTAGACTAAAGACAATCTCAAATAAAGAAAAAAGTGGAAAAAATGACTACAACATTTGAAAAAGCAACGGGCCTCACATCGGAACAAGTTGAGGTAGCTAAGGCTAAATCTAGAGCTTTGGGAAGCTCATCAAGTGTGAGGAGATCTGGTAGAAAAGATACCAATCCTCCAGTTGCTCAAAAGTCCTCCGAGACTATTCCTTCATCCAGTGGAACAAAGAGGAAGGAGACAAGCACACCTACAAAACATACCAGTACTTTGGTAAAAGGGAAAACCTCTCTACTAATGCAACAAAAGAGTCCTAAGAAAGAAAAGGTTGCTCTGGAAACACATCAAACTGGCCTAGTGAATAAAAGATTTAAAGACAAGTAAACCAAACAGATATAATTAGGTGTGAATGTGGAGGATGATGAAGAAGAAGAAGGACCTCAATTGGTATACAAGAGAAAAGGTGAAGCTTCACAAAGTGAAGCAAGTGTTAAGAAGAAAAAAGTTGATATTGTGGATACAAATGAAGAAGAGGAAGTAGAAAAGGAAAATAAAGCATTTTTTATCCATATGAGAGAGAAGAAGGAAAAAGCAAGCAAGAAAAGAACACCAGAAGAAAAGAAAAAGAAGAACAATCCGGTAAGAACCGATAGTCTAATGAAACTTGATGCACTTTTCAATGGTATTGTACAAAATGAGATGTTAGGAGAAAATATTGCACTATATGTTGAGGCTAATGAGGTGGACAAAGCCACCATTATTGAAGCCATTAAAAAATACAAATTATTGTTCTTGAAGTTGATACATGAGGAGTATAGAGAAAAAAATATTTGCAGAATTATGGAATGTTTTGATTAAGAGAAGATAGGAAGCAATAGAAGAAGAGGCTAAATTAAAGGCCTATGCATTGGAGAATATTAGTGACCCTCTCTCTAAGGAAAATAAATCCACATTGGATACATTGTTCAATAAGGAACTCAGAAAAAAACAAAGAGTGAAAACCCTTATGGGAAGAGATCAAAATGATCTCACGGGACTTAGGAAGGAAAGTGTTGAAAAAGAAATAGACCTAGCACAAAGGATGTGAATGAATCCTATGAATAAGGAAGAAATGCCTATGGAGATTCTTGCTTCAAAAGAGAGTGTCAGAGATGATGTACAGATGGATGATGCTCAACATGAGCATGAAATAGATGTAGGAGAAGCTAAATATAATATTCCTCTGGATGTGGAAGAGAGCAAAAGAAAACATAGAAGTTGAGAAGAATGTTGAAGAAGCAACTACTGGAGAAGACACTACAAAGGAGGATAATTCACAAGAACATCAAACTCCTCCTCTAGTAACTAGAACACCTGTTGAGAATATTCAAGTTCAACTAGAGACAATTATCTCTTCTAATAACATAGAATAGGTCACTAGTGAAGACACGAGGAAAGAAGATTAGTAGAAGAATGAAGATTCCTTCAGAGATGAGGAAATGAAAGAAGCAAAGACACCGAGCAATACTGGTAATAATAAGAAGGAGAAGGAACTGAACTTGAGAAGAATGCATAGGAAAATGTTAAGGCAACTGGTGAATCCTTCAACACCTTTGGAGATTCTCTAAAGATGTACTAAACATGCAATTGTAATTCCAACCGGTTGTGTCTACACAATTGCTACAACTACCCATGCAATAGGGGAACGTGGACTTGAGAAAAATCTTGCCACTCCACAAGCTTCAACTGGGAGATGTCTTCCATGCATCTTCCCAGAAGGAAATCATTGAAACACATCAAAAGAGTGGAGAACTAATTGAGGAGGTAGTGAAGACCTTACAAGAGGCCATACCTGATGCAACAATTGAAAATCCAATCTCTGGTATGGAAAGTATGAAATTTTTAGTTGATTCATTTAAAGAGTATGCCTCTAAATTGAAGGAAAAGTTGGAAAAAGAAATAGATTAAAAAAAGATGAGAGGAAGCTAATAGAAATCATGAAGAAGTGTGTACAAGCACACAACAAATTTCAGGAAAGTCTCAAGTGTGCACAGGCTTGTGTAGCTAAGGCCAAAGCCTTATTCCAATTTTACATGAAGTGGCCTAGAGCCACAAAGAGCATTAAAGATAAAATGGAATCAATTGAGTCATAGATAAACAAAGCTTTCAATGCATATGATTTGACACAAGACCTAGATGGAAGTACAAGGTCAACGATAGAAGACTTACATGAGAAATACTTCCAACTCCAAGAACAAAAAGAGAAAATATTTATGCAGTTTGGAAACCTTAGG
>VDFB02132661.1:0-29541 GCA_007258455.2 Sequoia sempervirens | reverse complement strand
TAGAGAAAAACCTTCTATGTGTGAACCCTTCTCTCTCAATAATAATCAATAATTAAAAATCAATAAAGCTTTTTCTGCTTTCTTTTCTCAAAAATCCTCTTTTCTTATTGGTCCTTTTTCCAGCTTTTAAAAACACACACTTATCTACAATTTTAAATAAAATAATTTATTTTCTCAAGACATTATCCACACAATATTTTCTAATTTATTATTAATAAAAAGATAATATTTAATTATCCTCATCAATATTCATTTAATTTAATTTCTTACACTTTAATTAATTAAATAACCCTTTTTTTATAATTTACAATATATTTAAATTTAACATTTTACTAACTCACAATGAAATCAAGTAACAATGCAACATTAATTAATTATCTTATAAAATAAGATTAATTAAATAAACACTAACCATACATTAAATAAATACTCAACAATCAAACTACATAACAACAAGGACAAAACTTCAGTCATGACACCACAACACACAACAGAACGACAAACTTGGGACGAGGATACTTCCAAATCAACTCCCTTTTTTAACATTTTACCCGTTGGGTTAATTTAATGCTCGCCCTGTCCTGCCGCAGTAGGTGGAATCGAGACTTATTCCTACAAATCCTGCATCCAAATAAATGTCAAGTAGCACATGTATATATAATAAAAAATATCATATCGTGAGAAGGAACTGCAGCGTAGTAGGGCACTCGTAAATGAGTGGTGCTACACTGTCCTCTCACCTAAGTTATACTAACAATTACAATATCAAATCTGAAATAACATTCCTAAATTAACTGATCACATCATAACTACTTATTAAAACATTGCATTATAATGTATTATTGAACCCAAATTAACTATCATAAGATCACAATATCGACATATAAAACATTAAGGAGAAACCATTACATAATCAAATAATCTAAACACCACACAAAGTATCATAAATCACCATAATAATGTCAAACGTAGCAATCAACTAAATTATGCATCCACACACACCAGGTAGGTGAATTAATCACCATCACAAAACATCACCAATATGCTAACAAATAGAAATAGTATCGAATATGGGGGTATTACATGATTTAGAACTAGATTAACATGATGCAAGCTATTTTTAACATGATTTAGATTAAATATGATTTGATCCAATGCAAAGCTAAATCTATATTGATTCTAAGCTAAAAAGATTGAAACCCTAATTAAATAAGCTAAACAAAGCATCTGCTACCATAGAAGCCATTAATGGAAGCTAAGCTATTATGTAAGTAATTAATCTAAAAGATCCTAAATATGCCAAATATGACTGAGTGTATTAATTTTATTAGCATACCTTAATATTATTAAAGATATGATCCATTTATCTCCAAATAGTGACCTATTTTATAGGAAATCAAATGAGAAATGAAGGGTTGAGGATCAAACAAGTTAATCAACAGTCAATGATGGAAGAAGTTGAGGCATGGATCATGGATTCTCATCAATGGATGAAAATCAATGATGAGATTTAATCAAGGGTTTTACCTTTGTCCAAACAAACACACTTTGACTTGCACAAGAGGTCACAAGTTAACTTGCACAAGAGGTCACAGTTAACTTTGCACAAGAGGTCACAAGTTGACTTGGTAATAAGAAGTCAAGTGTTTTTATAGAAAAGGAATATTCTCCTTTTTCAAATGAGTGAGGAAAGAGAATATTCTTTGGAATATTCTCATGGGTGAGGAAAATAGACATTTAGCAGATTAAAACAAAGTTTAATTGTGCAAAAAAGGGGGGAAGGAATATTCTAGGGGAATATTCCTTTTGGAGGAATGTGCAAAGGAGGAATATTCCCTTGGAATATTCCTTTGCAAGTGGGGAGAGAATTAGATTTATTTCTAATTGATAATTAAACAAACTTTTAATTATACAATTAGGGGAATTTGATGATTTTCACTAAATAAAGTGATTTAATGAAAGGGGGAAAGTGAAATGACATTTAATTAGATAACTTAGGGTTATTTTAATTAAATAAGAAGATTTAGGCATTAAATTAAATAACTTGATCTATTTAGTTTAATCAAGTACAAAATGTTAGCATGAAAGGGGGTGAATTAACCTGATTAGATTAATTAGGTTAATAGATGCAAATGATGCGATTAATTAAATAGCTAGGAAAATTTAATTAATTAAGCAAAAAGAGGATGGGTTTTAGGAGGAAATGATGTTAGTATACCTAATTCGAGTGCATGATATTATTCAAGACATTTTTTAGTGTCTACACATACCAATCATCCCTAACATGCTCTAACTGAACCATTTCATATGCATTCACTAACTCATCCATCTCAACATGAAAATCATATTTATTAAATTCAGTAAGAAAACATTTTACCTTCTCATCACTTGTTGCTACTCCAATTTAATTCTCCTCTTTCATGCCTTTGATAAGACATGCAACTACATCACCTTCTTGTTCTATAACTAGTGCATCATACTCTTTTTCATCCACACAAAACCCAATTTCATCTTCATCACAAAAATTAAAAACATTATGCATTACCTCCTCTGATAACACTACATCTACTTGTTTATCATCACCCTTTGTTGCAACTTCCATTGCTGCAATTCTTCCTTCATTATCCCTCTTCGTGTCATTCCAACACAAACTATATTTGGTCCTAAACTTACCAAAATTTGAAAAACTTTTACCCTTCTCATTCCTAAACATCCCATTGATATATTAGCATGCAAACTAGAATCTTCTATGAATTCACAAGATGCGAGTTTTACCTTTTCTTCAACTGCTACCACTTGGGTTTCCTCTTCTTCAAGGTCCTATGTTTCTCTCCATCTTTCTATGGTTGCTACCACCTTTGCATCTTCATCCTTTATGTCTTCCAATATACATCCCTCAACTTCAGGCTCACATTCCTCAATCTGTTTGTACTCATCCTCTTCCTCAATGTCACATGCATGACACTCTATTGCATCCTCTTTCTCTCCGATAGTCAAAAATTCATTAGAAGGATAATAAAAATTACCTTTAACTATTTTCTTCTTTTGTTTCATCCTTTTAATTTTGTTCTCCAATTCTTTTATTTGTTGTTGTATCTTTATCCATTCTCCTCTAATCTTTATCCATTCTTTGTCATCTATTTTGCACACGTCATAACTTAACCAATTTCTCTATCACAATATCACCAAAACCAACTTGAACATTTGCGGTGTTGCACTTAACCTTCATCACCCTATTAGTTACC
This sequence comes from Sequoia sempervirens, assembly GCA_007258455.2. Lineage (NCBI taxonomy): Eukaryota > Viridiplantae > Streptophyta > Pinopsida > Cupressales > Cupressaceae > Sequoia > Sequoia sempervirens. The sequence goes on along the minus strand of VDFB02132661.1, from coordinate 26,296 downwards.
GTTGTACTGCACGATACCACTCCACCGTGTCCATCCAAATGACCATTGCAGTGTCCATGGGTTATCGCTATACCACTCTCTACCGCTCCATGACATTCCATCCAAATGACCATTCTAGTGTTTGTGGGTTATAACTATACCATAGCCTCCTTCATGGACTGTCACGAGATTGCATATTCTATACCATCATACCACAAAATCCTTCATTGAATTGTTGCGAGGTTGTAGTTTCTATACCGCTATACCACAATCCCCTCAGATGAACTATCTACCATCTTTGGAGTAAGGTGTAATCCCTATCCCTGACTCACGAAGCTTGAAATCATCCCTACCAACTTCTATTCTTTTCGAGTGTTAGAGTTTCACCATGCCTAATACACCTTAGCACTAAGTGCCAATATTTCCCATTCACATCACTGAGTAACCCACCAACCCAAAGTCTGAAACCAAACCAACCTGATTCAAAAATTACTAACTCTTTCTTTATTCCTTCTTTCGCATGCAATAAGTTTGTAAGCCTGAGGCCTGAAGCCCAAACTTCTACACATCTTCAAGACTTAACTTTGTTCTACTTCTCAACAAACTCTAGCCATCTTATCCCTTATTCCAAAAGAAACAACACTACTATTTTTGGTTGATTTAAGATTGCTCTTAAACCCTATATGCTTCTGCATCAGACACTTGAGGTAGGAAGAATTTTGTAAATATGGATTTACAAAATGGGGTTGAGTGGTAGTACCACCCTCTCAGAATACAAGAAAACCTTAGCTAACCCCATTGTTGCAATTGGTACCTACAATTGCTTTGTCTTTCTCCTCTTCCAACAATTAGCTGGAACAAGCACCCTCCTCCTCTAAAATCTCTTTTCTTTACTACTCTTCCTTGATGTGGAATCAACTCCACCATAACTCGACCACCTCCTCCAAATGAATCTCCCATTCACCTCTAATCTTGTGGGATTCAACCGACCATAGTCTATTCACCTCCACCAATTTGCACCTACACTTAACTCTGCAACACCATACAAATCCTTCTTTGAATACTATGACTGATGGGTTAGTATGGGCCGATTACGCTTGACCAATGAAGAATCAAAGCATAATTACTTGCCACTAATGTCAAATCTCAATAGGATTAATCAAATGAACGTTAAACCAAGCATCCATTAAAACCTGTTATACTAAACTATGAAAGCTTTAAAAAGGCCTACTCTAATCCATTGAAACTTATCCATTGGGGGAGAGGTGTTGTGTTGATATGGAACGATGACCCTTTCCCAATCCTAGGGATAAATGAGCTTGTTTCAATCAGTTTTATGAAAGAAAGATGATGAAACCACTATGAGATGTGTGATGAAACATGATTTAGATTAAGATGATTTAGATCTACAAATGGAAAGCTAATCTAAATGGATTCTAAGCTAAAAAGATTGAAACCCTAATTAACAAATAAGCTAAATGTATGCATCTAAGTTACCATAGAAGCCATTAATGGCAGCTAAGCTATTATATAAGTAATTAATCTCAAAATATTCTAAATATGTCCTAAATATGAGTGTGAGTGATTTTAACAACATAAATTTGATATTAAAATATGGATCCATTTGTCTCCAAATAGTGACCTATTTATAGGAAAGAAAATGAGAAATGAAGGGTTGAGATAAAAAAGGTTAATCAACGGTCAAGGATGGAAGAAGTTGGAGGCATGGATCATGGATTCTCATCAATGGATGAAAATCAATGATGAGATTTAATCAAGGGTTTACCTTTGTCCAAACAAACACACTTTTAACTTGCACAAGAGGTCACAAGTTAACTTGCACAAGAAATCACAAGTCAATCACATACCTTATCAAATCAATCAAACCCCTATTCACTCACACACATCCCACATACATACACATCCATCAATAAAACTAGGAGAAGGTGAGAGTCGCTGAGGTGAAAACTCAAAGGACCCCCCATTTCCTATGTTTTAATCTTGTACTAGATAGATTGAGTAAATATATATATTTTTTGCTATAACTATTGAGTACAAAGAACCTCAAGTTGTTAATCTATTTTTCAAGAAAGTGTTCAAATTACATGGTTTTCCAAAAAGAATTGTTAATGATAGAGATAGTAGACTTCTCAATGTTTTTTGACTAGAGATATTTCATTTGATAGCAACCAAGGTTACTCCAAGTACTAGTTACCATCCACAAATATATGTAGAAACAAAAAATATGAACAATTGGGTGGAAGGATATTTGAGAAGCTATATTTCTAGTGAAAAAATAACTTGGATCAAACATATTCATTTGGGAGAATAATGCTACAACACAACTCATCACTTGTCTATTGGTATGTCTCCATTCAAGAAATTGTATGATTATTATGCATTAACATTTTTTGATTTGATATTTTTTGATAGTTGATTACTTGCAATAGATGAATTGGCTAAACAGAGCCAAGATAGATTGAGATTGTTAAAATAATTTTAGAGCAAGGACATAATCAATAGAAGGTTCATGTAGACAGGAGACATATAGAGAGAACTTTTGAAGTGGGAGAAATGATGTACTTAAGATTTTAGCCAAATAAACATTCTTTCATCAAGGTGATTAGGAAAGGAAAGCTCAAGCCCAAATTCTATGGACCTTACAAATTCATCAGAAAAATACTTGTGAAATAGCATATGAGTTGGAACTTCTTGAAGGTTACAAAATTCATAATATTTTTCATGTCTCTTATTTGAAGAAAGCAATTGGTTTGTGCATTGTTCCTTCCATTGATTTCACACCTTTGGATAGTGAGCGAAAAATAATCTTAATTATAGAAGCTATGCTTGATACTAGGGTAAAGAAATTTAGGAATAGATGCATAATATCTAGAGTATCTAATCCATTGGAGGGGTCTACATGTTGAGGATGCTTCATGGGGAGTTGTTGAAATTCATAAGCACCCAAATTTTAATTTCTTGACAAGAAATTTTGGGAGGGGAGGAATTTTCATATGCCTTTTCAAATTTTATTTAATGCAAGAAATTATTAGCCCAATTCTAATATTTCTTTGAATATGGTAAATTAATAGAGACATGATAATTTTTATATTATCTATATCTACGATGAAATTTAGTATTTGAAATCATTTTTAGAAAATTTAAATATTAATTTTTTTAAAAATTACAAATCCAAATGAGGCATTTCCTTCCTTAGGATGTTCATTTGGTGGTCAAGTGCTAAAAAGAGTGGATTCCATGATGGTGATGATAGTGGTATGGAAACTCATTAATTGGGTATGACTTGACAAGCATTTGTGGGTTTGTAGTTATGAGAGGGAATCCAAAACATAATATTAAATTATTTTCCCTCCAAAATGGGCATTAGTTTTTGTGTACCAAGTTAGGTATAATAAATTATTTCATTTCTCATTTGGGTTTCATCAAATCATTTTCTACAACACTTCTTTGTATGAATTTTTGACTTTGCAATTTCTTTCTTGGTTGAAAACCCAATGAAGGTTAGAGATTTAGGATGAAAATACATTGGTTTCTCAAAGGAAATTTCACTCAAGGGTTGTATGGGAACTTAAGGATTTGTAGACAATTCAATATTTTCTATATTTTTTTTGTTTGTAGGTTGTAAGTAAAATTGGTGTGTTGAGTTTTTGGTGAAATTTGTGTGGATTGTTGTCCAATTTTTGGTGTTGATTTTTGGATGTTGTTTATAAATAGTTTTTGTTGTAGTAGATGGATTTCTATTATCTTATAGTCATTTAAATAAACCAAGGAGATGAGGAATTACATTCTTTAGTTTGGAGTCTATTAGTGTTTGCAATGTGTGTGAGTTTAGTAGTTTGGGTTTTTGTTTATTTAGAATAATTTTAAATTTTCCAGTGCTATATGTGCTAGAGATTTTTTTTAATAACAACATTTTTTTGTAGTAAAAGTCATATTTTATTCATTAAGAGTTGCTAGAGTTTTCATGCTAAATCTAGTTAAATTTAGGTATAATTTTTTATGAAAAAAATGTTCAATCTTGTAGATATTTTAATTTTTTTTATTCTGCTAAAGAGTGTTTAAAAAAATAAGTGTTTTGCTTCATATTTTTTGTTCATTTTTATGTTAGAAGAAAATTTTCAAATTATTGAATCGGGGATATTATAGATGCCTAAACCTTTGACTATTAAATTTTCATGGGATTGTTTTGTTGCTTTCAATATTTTACATTTAGACCTCTTTTCAAATATAAATAATTAATTGAAACATTAGGAAATTTGAATGAACTATCATAAAAAATAAATTCAATAACCTCATTACAATTATGTAATCCCATCATATTTGACGATAAATGCAATAGATGACATTTTGTCCATAATAATTGAGCCTTCGAGAACTGATTTGAAATTCTATGAAGTACCAAGTGAACTAAAAGTGCTCTATAGATACTATATCAACTTGAAACCACGTTTCTTATGGCCTTTTACTTTTACATAGATTTTAACATCAAAATGTTAGATGCAACCTAACTTAAATAATAACAAAAGTCACAGTCTCAACTTTACTTGGTAAACTTGCCAACTATGTTTTAATTAATGATTTATCCATCTTTTTAATTTTCTAAATTCATGCATATAGAAAAATTCAAGAATTACCACATATTCACATCAAATAATTAAATTATTTCTTTTTCAATAATATTTTTGATTACAAATCAATATACCATTAAATATTATAATATAAAATATTTTTAACATTTTTTATTTTTTTATAATCTTCTATGAATACAAAGTTCACTTAAACCATATAATAATCAATGGTTATATTTAGAAGAAACACGACCAAATCTATTCACGGGAAAACTATAGTATTCTTTCAAAATCAATGGTTTGAGATGTAAACATAATTTTCAAACAGATCAAATCAATCAGAAAGTTTAGAGGGTAAGTATTCATCCTGTGATCTGCATTTGTTAAAGTCACAAGATTTTCCTTTTTCAACACAAGAAACAACAACTTGATTTAACTCGTGAATGGTCGGAATCTATGAAAATTGAATGTTCAAATGCGTGTTCTGAACGTTTTTGAGGTATAAACTTAAAGCATTCAGATTCACTCATTTTTGGGCACCTAACATAGTATGAATTTTGTTTGAGCAACTTTTCTTAAGAAATAGAAGTCACGGACTTTCAAGACAATGAGGCTTTAATTGAAGTGATAGCATTAATTTGACTAGAAAATATGCTAAATTGAAATTTATTAAATAGATATTTCATGAGTTTAGTCAATAATAGGCAACATTTTAAAATATGATAAATGTCTGAAAAAAATATTTATAATTAAAATACTATTTAAAATATATCCAACCAATTAAAAACACCTTCTAATATATATATTTTTTAATTTCTAATTTAAAAATTTGTTAATAATTATTAATTCAAAATATAGATATTTCAGTAGAAAACATTACAGATTTTAAAATATAAATTAATAGTTATAAAAATCATTTATAAGATAATATTTTTATTTTGTACATTAATTAAGTTGCATATTAAATGTTAGTTAATTATAATTGTTATTATTTTTCAGTTTTTTTAGTGAAATATTATGTTAAGGTCATGTGATTTTAGGGAGGAGACATATTATGATTGTAAATTTAGACTTTTTTTTAGTAATGAGTATGTTAAAAAAAAATATAGAAAATAATTTCATAAACATTTTTTAAACCGTCTTTAGTAAAAATGTATTATCCATGTAAATCATCTTTCATTAAAATCATTCAATAAATAACTTAAATGTCCCTATCTTTTTGTTTACTTTTAACAATATATGATCATGCATTTAATGTTATGCTATAATATATGATCATGCATTAAAATGTTATGTTATAATGTTGTTTTTAATTGTGGTGCACCATAATTAAATAATTATTTAAATACAACATTATAACATAACATTTTATGAAATGGTGTAGAACACCAAATCTTAACAGCTTTATGAATAGAGAATAGTGTATCCCACTTTTTTTCTAGGTGAGATAATTAAAATATGCATTCCTTAGTATATTTCAATTTGTGTCTATTATAAAAATTAAATGGCCAATACTTTAAGGATAATATAAACTAAAAAGTTGTGGCATTTTCTATGTATACTCAAACTCTAATTTTAAATATTTTAAGAAAATTTCTTTTATCAATTATATTTTATATTTTATTATTTTTTGATAGTAATATTTTATTTTACATATCTTTTAGTACAAATAATTATTTATCATGATTTCTTAGAATCATATCATGAACTCCAATATCTAGTACTTGGATATTTTAAAATAATTTTTAATTAAATATTGTATTTATTATTAATTTTTGAGTCAATATAAACAAAAAAGACATTATTTCATAAAACATTTCTCTTAATTTAAGTCAAAAAAGAAAAAATCATTGCAACATGTTGGTAAGTGGTGATTGATCATGCTATGCAATCCTCAAGAAAAAAAATTCTCCGACTTTTTCGCGTTGTCACCAAAAAAGGAAAAATCACCGAAAATGGAAAAAATACCTACTTTGTAGAACCCTAATCTAGAAGCTTTTAAGGGGTTGGGAGGGGAGTTGCAGTATGTGAGAAAAGATGATTATTTGTGAGATTGTAATAATTTTTGCATTGGATAATAGAATCATTGGATGGTTGCAGTTTTGTGGATGTAGCCCGGATTGGGTGAACCACTCTAAATTCTTTGTGTTAATTTTTTTGTATGTGTTTTATTTCTCTGTTTTATTGATTAAATCTGCATTTAACTTGTTAGATATCTTCCTTCTAACCCTAACAAGTAGTATTAGAGTGAGTTGTTTTCAGTTATCCTCCATAGGAAGGTGTCACGGTTGAGTGGGAGAAATGACAGACGAGGGTAACCTTATGGTTGAGAAGTTTAATGGGAAAAACTATTAGTTATGGAAGATCCAGATGGAGGACTACCTCTATTAGAAGGATTTATGGTGGCCATTAGAAGGAATAGCCAAGAAACTGGCAACAATGACTGGTGAGGATTGGAATCTTCTAAACAGAAAGGCATTGGGAGTCATTCATTTATGACTGGCATAATCAATGGCCTTCAATATTACAACAACAAAGACAATTTAAGAGTTGATGGAAACTCTGACAAAGTTATATGAAAATCCTTTCACTTCGAATAAGGTATTTCTTATGAAGCGTTTATTTAATATGAAAATGATAGAAGGTGGGTCAGTTGTTGACCATTTAAATGAGTTTAATATGGTTACCATTTAATTAACTTCTGTAAATGTAAACTATGATGAAGTTAGGGCACGTTTGATTTTGTGTTCTTTGCTAGAAAGCTATCTAATAGCTTGGTAATGGCTGTTAGCAATTCTGTTTCTGGTTCGAATACATTGAAATTTGATGATTTTGTTGGTGTTATTTTGAGTGAAAAAATTCGTAAGAAAAGCTCAAGTGGAACAATCACGATGCAAGGTAGTGTTTAAATGAAAGTAGAATTAGAAGACAAAAGGAGAATTAAGGAATTCATGGGGAGGATCATGAGGGAAATCAAGACAAAGGTCAATGGGAGAGTTAATTGTGAATGCTTGTGAAGTAAGCAGATCATTTAAGGTGGTGAAAGAAAATACAAGGAGAGAAAAGAAAGAAATAAAAGAGGAAAATGTTGTGAAATAGCAGTATCTAATGAGGATGCTTTGATTTTTTTTTTCCATGATAATCACATTCTTAAGATTGTTAGATTTGGGGAGTTTCATTTCATGCTACAGAAGTTATTTTCTTGATTATGTCCAAGGGGATTTTGGGTTGGTTTATTTGGGAGATAACAAACCCTGTCAGATTGTTGGAAATGGAAGAATCAAAATTAAATTATAGAATGGTAATCATTGGCTACTACATGAGGTAAGGCACATTTCAAAGTAAAAGATAAATTTAATTTCAGGAAGACAACTAGATGTTGAAGGTTGTGTTGTTACATTTAGTGATAAAAAATGGAACCTGTTACAAAAGGTGCCTTAGTGGTAGCAAAAGGTGTGAAAGTAGGAACCTTATATCTTTGTACATGTCATACTATTCCTTCTACTTTAGCTATTGTAGATAAAATCCAATGTCTAGGAACATTTGTTGTAGTTAAGCAAGTAGAAAATCAGATACTTGTTGTGGATTCTAAATCAACACTATGGTATAATAGACTTGGGCATATGAGTACAAAAGGTATGAAAGTAATTCATTCAAAAAGATGTTTTTACTAGGTCCTAAAATATTTAATAGTTTTTGTGAAGAGGGTTGGTGTATGTAAAACAAAAAAGGGAAATGAAAGTTTTCACCAGGATGAAAATGAAAAGAAAGAATCAAGTGGAGCTTGTGCATATGGATATATAGAGTAGCTTCCGGTGTCTTCTCAATGGCTCTTAGTATTATGTTTATTATTTGTTAAATTTTAACTAAGGAAGTTATGGATTTATTTCCTTAGGCAAAAATCTGATGTATATAAAACTTTTAAGAAATGGAGAAACTTGGTTGAGAATGAGACAGGGAAAAAGTTAAAATGTCTCAAATTTGATAATTGTGGTGAGTATTGCAATAAAGAGTTTGAATATTATTGTTTTATGGATAGAACAATAATAGAAGCGTGCCACACGAATTATGAAATTGCATCTTTGGGCTACCTTTAAACACTATGTGAATTTGAGGCTATAAACACTGTTGTTTATTTAATTAATAAATGTATATGTAATCCTTTTAAGTTTGTATTAGGTATTCACGAGCATAGACCCGAGGTAAGAAGGTGAGTTATTATTATTTTTCACTAAGACCTTCGGTTGTGAAGTATTTGCACATGTAGATTCTAAAAATAGAGCCAAGATTTATGCAAAATCAAAGAAATGTATATTTGTTGGATATGGCATTAATGAATTTGGTTATAGGGTTTGGGATTTTGAAAATAAAAAAATTGTAAGAAGCAGGGATGTCATATTCAATGAGAAAGTGTTGTACAAAGATCTGTTTCAGCAACATGAGAAGAAAGAAAATGATTATAAAGTGTTGGATGATACTCCAAACAATGAAGTTCTAGTGGTTCCTCATGCTCCACAACAACAACAATAAATACCACAAACTCTAGTGAATGTTGGATGATCTTCAAGGATAAGTAGACCTCCGAAAATATTTTCTCCCTCTTTGTATTCTATTTTATTAACTAATGCTAGTGAACTGGAATGTTATGAAGAAGCTATGCATGTGGATACCAAGGTTCAGTGGGAGCATGGAATGGAAGAAGAAATGGACTCCTTGTTGAAAAAATCAGACTTGGGAATTATGCAAGTTGCCTATAGGTAAAAAGAATTTACCAAATAAATGGGTTTATAGGCTGAAAGAGGAGGTTGGAGGTAACAATAGATTTAGTAATGCTAGGTTAGTTGTAAAGGGATTTGCATAGAAAAATGGTATTGATTTTGATGAGATTTTTTCTTTGATTGTTAAAATGACTTCTATATGCACTATTTTAAGTATTGTGGCTACTAAAGATTTGCATTTGGATTAGCTAGATGTTAAAACAACCTTTCTCCATGGTGATTTGAAAGAGGAAATATATATGGAACAACCACAAGGTTTTGAGGTCAAAGGTAAGGAGAAACTTGTGTGTAGATTGAAGAAAAGTTTATATGGCTTGAAGCAAGCACCTCAGCAATGGTATATCAAATTTGATAGTTTTATGGTTGACCAAGGCTACAGTTAGTGTAATTTAGACCATCGTGTTTATTTTAAGAGGTTAGGTGATGATAACTACATTATTTTATGTTTATATGTTGATGGTATGCTTGTAGCAGGATCTAACATGAATCACATAAAGGAGTTAAAAAAACAATTAGCAAATTTATTTGCTATGAAGGATTTGGTGGTAGTAAAGAAAATTCTTGGTATGAAGATTACTAGAGATAGGAAAAACAAAAAAATGTTTTTATCTCAAGATGATTATGTTGAAAAGGTGTTGCAGAGATTTCATATGGAGAATGCAAAAGTTTTCAACACACCTTTGCCCAGTCATGTTAAATTGACTAAGGATATGTGTCTAAAAACACAAGATGAGGAAGAAAAACTATCTAAGGTACCATATGCTTCAGTTGTAGGTAGTTTAATGTACGCCATGGTATGCACAAGACCATATATTGCACATGTTGTAGGAGTTGTTGGCAGGTATATGAGTCATCCCAGTGTTGAGCATTGGAATGCAGTAAAATGGATTCTCAGGTTTTTGAGATGTACATCCATTAAATGTTTATATTTTGGGGGGCTCTAATAGTGATTTAAAAGGCTATGTTGACTCAAATTTGGTAGGGGATATTGATACCAGGTGAAGTACCACAGGTTATGTGTTCACAGTTGATGGGACAACAATGAGTTGGATTTCTCAATTACAAAACATGGTTGATTTATCCACCACGAAGGCAGAGTATGTTGTTGCAACACAGGTGGCAAAGGAGATGATATGGCTACAAATTTTTATGGAAGAGTTGGGAAAACAATAGGTTGAAATTATTTGTTTATAGATAACTAGAGCACTATACATCTTGAAAAGAATTTTTCCCTGCACTCTAAAACCAAACACATACGGTTGAGATATCATTTCATTCGGTCAGTGTTGGAGGATGGACATGTAAAGCTGGAAAAGATACATACAAATGCCAATTTAGTGGATATGTTTATGAATGCAGTGACAAGGGAGAAGATGAGCTCTTCTTCAACTTCAGTTGGCCTTCAAGGATGAATTCAAGTATAACAAAGCAGTAGGGTCCAAGGTGCTTATTTGTAGTGGGAGTTGTAAGTGTAGCGATGTTGTCTAGGATTAGTCTCCAAGTGGGAGATTCATTGTTTAGTGTGGATCCTGATTAGTCTCCAAGTGGGAGATTGTTGGTATGTGGCGACTGATCATGCTGTAATGTACATTGATCTTTTTCTCCTAATTTTTCATGTCGTCACTGAAAAAGCAAAATCATCAAAAGTGGGAATTTTTTTTGACTTTGTAGAACCCTAATCTAGAAGCTTCTAAACATGTTATAAGGGGTTGGGATGGGCGTTACAGTATGTGAGAAAAGGTGATTATTTGTGAGATTGTAATAAGTTGTGTATTGGATAATAAAATCATCGGATGGCTACAGTTTTGTGGATGTAGCCTAGATTGGGTGAACCACGTTAAATTCTTTGTGTTAATTTTTTTGTGTGTGTTTTATTCTCCATTTTATTGATTAAATCTATATTTAAGTTGTTAGATATCTACTTTCTAACCCTAACACAACAAGGACCTATATGTGGAATGCAACACATATTTTTGAGATTTTCTTAGCAATATATGTTATTTTTCTAGTGTCTTGAATAGAGGCTATTGTTTATTGTATTAGAACTACATTCATTATAAATTTAAAAATATATATAATGTAAATGCAAAATAATTTATGTATTATATTATTTGGAAGCTAATACTAAGGGCTATATAATCAAAATGGTATTTCCAAATGATTTTATTTGATCTACAAAAGATGAAGAAATATTTTCTTTTCATAAACATTTTGTTACTTGTCAAGGAGATCATCAATGGATTGATTTAAGCTGAAGGGGTTCTATCCAAGGTGGTTTGATCTAACCCCCTTTAATCAAACCCCTCTAGGATCATATTTGTAAGTACTCTAAATAATATGTGATTTCAAGAAAAAATGAAGATGTCACACAAGTGGGGCACCCTATTGCGGGATCATCCTATTAGGAACATCTAACTCTTGGGAACTAGAACCATTGTTTTTTTAATATATATTCAATAATTGAAAACCCAAATTGTAACCCATTGTCATTAATATGGTTTTCATAATGTAAAAGGTTTTAGGAACCTTTGGGGTAAATGACTCCTTATGAAAAATTAGATGGAGTAAAAATAGAGTTTAGTGGTTTATATATACATCTTCCACCAATACTACAATAAATAGATCTTGAAAAATAGGTGAATTCCTTAAATTTATAGTAGAAACAAAAATACTGAGAAAATACATCCATCTTCTAATAATAGAGTAAAGTTGAGACAAGTAGCACATTTATTATGAAATGTACAAAAATACTATGTTAGTATATCATAGTTAAAATGTTGATGTGATATATATATATATATATATATATAAGGAAAATGAACATGGAAGAAATCTTTAGATTTCCATCTATGAACTTCTTAAAAATGAACAAAGTATATATAGGTTGGATGTCTAAACATTTGACCATTAAATTCACTTGGATTTGTTTTATTTCTTTCAATATTATACCATTTAGATCTTTTTAAATACAAATCACTAATTGAAAAATTGGAAAATTTGAGTGAACTATCTTCGAAGAAATCTTCAATAAGCTCCTTACAATTATGTAATCCCATTATTTGGAGAAATGGATGCAATATATGACATTTTTTCCTTAATAATCAAGTCTAGATGAGTTGCTTTGGAATTCTACAAAGTTTTGAGTGAACTAAAAGTGATCTATAAATAATGTATCAACTTACAACCACCATTTGTATGAATTCTTGTCATCAAACAAGTCTAATTATCATGATGTTAGATGTAAGCTAACTTAAATAATCACAGAATTCACAATTTATACTTAACTTGGTAAACTTGTCAACTATGATACCATTCAGATTTAGCGATGATTCAAGTAATGATTTATCCATCTTTATAATTTTATAAATTCTTACATATAAAAGAAATCAAGAATGATCACTTATACACATCAAATAATTAACATTATCTCTATTTCATTAATATTTTTCATTACAAATTAATATATAATTATTATAATATAAAAAAATGTAAACCTATTTAAATTTTATAATTAGACGTGATAATAAAAGAAACAAAAAAAGTTAAATAAAATATCATTAAAAAAGATAGGTAAGATACATGAACAAAAATGTCATTAAAAGTATAGGATGTTTGTTTTTTAATTAAATAAAGCTGATGTTACATAAATAACCCATGATAGCGAGATAACCCAAACAAAGATATACACCTTTATCCGTTTAATATTATAATTATTTTTTTGCCATTATATCGTCCATGACTTGCCCTAAGATTTACACTTAGAAGAAATATCAGCAATGCTTTTCACGAGTAAACTAAAGTATTCTTTCAATATCAATGGTTGGAGATGTAACCGTAGTTTTCAAAAGATCATGACATTCAAAAAGTTAAGTGTAAGAATTCAATGCAAAATTTTCCTTGTTCAACACGGCAAACGAAAAACTCGATTTAACCAGTGAATATTCAAACGCGTATTCCGAACGTTTTCGAGGTAGCGACTTCAACCATTCACAGCCAAACAAAATCTAAGTTTTCATTTTCACTCATTGTCGGCCACCAAACATAGACTGACTTTCAAGACAACGACGCTTTTCAAAGTATTTCTCGGTGCTGAGTTGTAAGCGATAGCGATATTTTGAATTAGAAAATATGGTTAATTTGAATTATATTAAATAGATCTTTGGTGAGTTTAGACTATAGTGGGCAACATTTTAAATTATGATAAATGTTTATTAAAAATATTTACAATTAAAATATATTTAATTGTTTGCAGTTGCTCTTGTCAAAAAAATAATGAGAAAGTGGTCATATAATAAGGTTCATTTGCATATGAATTATAGGACAATGTATTAAATAGGATGTTAGGAAACATGATGTGGTTAAAAGATTTTGTATAAGTCATTATTCATTTTGTAGACACTTAAAATTGTCCTGATCGATATCACGCATCAAAACTTGAGTATTAACACCATTTTTGTCCTGATTCGACCCTTTTTTACTATTTAATTAAATAATCATAATTGTTTAATTAAATTCATCATTTTCCTCTATTAATTGAATAATCCATATTATTTGACTAATTCATCATTTTCATACTAATTTTCATCCTGTTTGATTAAATAATGTGAATTATTTAATTAAACCCCCTAATTCCTCTCATTTGATTAAATAATCTTAATTATTTGATTAAATGCCATTATTCTTCTTTTTGATTAAATGAGCTAATTGTTTAATTAAAATCCTAAATTCTCTCATCTTTCACAATTAAATAATATCTTAATTATTTAATTGACTAATATCTTCTACTTTCTCTAACTTCATCCACTTGCAAAAGGAATATTCTTAGGGATATTTCTCCAATTCAAATTTAAATATTTCCCTCCAAATGAAAATCTCTCAACAAGCTTCCAATATTCTTCCTAAAATCATGGGATTTACATATTCTAATTTAATTTGAGCCCTTGATTAAGATTATTGATCCATGTCAATATTCAATTTCATCCATGGATTGAAATCCTTGATCCATGTTTCTCTATCTAATTCAATTATGTCCATTGATTAACCAATTCGATCTTGATCATTAATTGACTCAAAAATCCTATAAACAGTGTCATTATATACCTTTGTTGTTAGAGGCTAATCCAAGTTTTTTGAAACATTTCTTGAAAAGGTGCAATGGGACAACTAGTCATTCCATGAAGATATTCGTCATGTACTAAACTCTTTTTGAGGTAGCAAACACTTTGGAATGAACTTGTCCTTACAAGGTAAGAGTTGTATTGTGTCTCTGTACATATTCATCCAATCAAGCTAGGTATTTTATCGTGCGGACCCAATTCAAGAAACGTACCCACTTGACAACTAGGATTTTGATTGATTTATGTTATCAAACTTGCTTAGTGAACCTTAATGAAGAAGGTTTACAAAATATCCCCCTTACCCATTGAGTCAGTTAATACTTTGTGTATCATTTGAAACTCAAACAAACATAAACATGTTCAAAATTTCAAACCCTTTGATTATATTCGAATGCACTTGAAGGATAATATATTATTACATGTACCTCTAAAAATATCTTTTTTTATTAAAACGATATATTAGTGGTTTCCTAATATATTTGACCATATCTCTACTCACTTATATCAAAGTTAACCTAGGGAACTATGGCTTAGCTCTTCAATCTCCATAATGCCAAGCTTTTGTGGAAAAGCATTTTTCCTTGTTATAGGTCCATATGTGGTAAAGTTGACTCATGATAATCAATTGAACCCACAAAGAAGGAATCCATTTTGTTACATTCAAAACTCCTTTATTTCAAAAATGTTGGTTACTTGGTTGCAAACTTTCAAAACACCTTTGTTTCAAAAAACATTGGTTACTTGGATACTAAATAAAAATATGGAAATACATGCTTGAATTTATTTTTATCAAAACAATTCTTGAGTTATCCTTACATACAAATATTTTTCTTTATCAAACATTGACCTAAACTATACAAGAATTCCTTATCAAAATCACTTGGTCTTGTCAAAACATCCTTTAGGTCTTTTGGATTAACATCAACATCAAACAATCCCCATCACATAAAAACTTGATTTTTTTTCATAACAAACCTCTTAGACTAAGTTTACATCAAACATCAACTAGTTTGGTATGTTTAGAAACAATCTATTTCTAGAAATTTAGTGGAATTAGTATACATCCATTTTGGACAAGTTTATCTTGATGTCACATGTCTACTTTCAAGGTCTACAAGTTCATAAATATTATGATCCAAAAAAATTTATCAACTTGAGTCTAGGTTATGATCAAAAATTTGAAAGTTTCATATCATTCATCTCTTCACAAACATCTTACATCATTGGTCCAAAAAATTGTTAAAAAAATCTTTATTAGAGAAATTTGAATTAACCAAGGATTTTAAAAAATACCACTCACAACACTCAACTCATAGGGTCGGTACATAGTTTATGGTAATAACAAGGTTACAATATAAGAAAATCATGGAGTCAAACCCTAATGGTTCAAGCATACATATCACAACAAGTGTTGGTGATCAACTATTTGGAATGCCTCAAACAAGTGAGTGTATTCAAACAAACACAACCAAACCACAAGTGGAAGTGGAAACTATTTATGAGCATGATCTATACCAGAGCCAACATGATCAAAACACAAGGAAATTAGTCACATTAGGTAAGTAAAACTAAGATCCCTATGAAATTCTTGAAAGCATAAAACAAGGAAACCATGAATACAAAAACATGAAATAACAAGTAATGCATAATGAAATCCTAGCTAAATACCCCAAACCTCATCCCATAGGGGGATTGGTGCCACATTGATGTGGAATATTGGTCCTTTCCCAATCCCTTTTGTTGAACAAGCTTCAATATTGTGGATGAAAGATGAAATTGATGCAAGATTAGAACTCCAATGGTAAAATGGATGATAGCGAGGATGAAATTGTGTAGCATAAGTTTGCTGCAAGAAGTGGATCATGATAAATACCAATTTCCTTCAAAATAATGACAACAATTGGATGATTGATGGATGAAAATGAGTATAATGCATTTTATCTCATTAAATTGGATCCTTTTCTGATAGGAGTGACTTGTATTTATAAGGAAGAAAGATGAATCAAGGGTTGAGATTCATTTTCCCAATCAAGGGTTGAAAATGAATCCAAGGATTGAAGGAATGATTAGCCTTGTGACAAGTGTCACAAGGCTAAGAGATGTGAGGAGATATGTTCCCACACATGTGTGTGCACATTTTGGGAAGAGAGTATGTAAGAGGGAGTAAAGACATGTGTATGAAGAATTAAAGGCATGAAAGAGAAGTAAAGGCTTGTGTAAGGGACAAGATGGCTTGTGTAAGAGCCATGTAAGAGCCATTAAGGCTTGGCTGGGAGACAAGCCTTGTGTAAGAGTCGTCAAGGCTTGGGAAATAAATTCAATGGATGGAGTAAATGAGGAAAGAATTCCAAGGGAATATTCTCATGCAAGTGTGAGGGGAAAATAACCTTTTAATTAATTTGAGAAAATTAATTAGTTGTGCAAGTTGGAGTTAATGAACCATGGGTTTATTTAACTATCTAGAAGGGAGTTAAATGTAGGAGAATTAACTAATTAGTATTAGAAAGTGGATAAGATTAATTAACTTAGGTGGGTTAGGGGAAGGTGACATTTTAATTAAATAATTATATTTATTTAATCAAATGAGAAGACATAGGAGTTTTAATTAAATAGTTTGCATTATCTAATTAAATGGAATGAAAATTAGTAGAAAGGGGGATGAATTAATCCAATAAAATTAATTATTTAGGAATAGGATAAAATGATAAATTTAATTAAACAATTAGATTATTTAATTAAATAGCTAGAAAAGAATTGATTTATGAGGAAATGGTGTTAAAATCAAATTCAGATGCATAATATTGATCAAGATGATTTGAAGGGTCTACATATTCAATTGTTGCACATGGAGTAGTGACGATGGAGAAATGACGATGGAGAAATCAAAAACTCATGGTCAAGAACCAATTTGGTGGTTCTCTCTCACTCTCTATCTCTCAAATGCCAAACAACTACTGGAAGTTCTCATTCATTCGGTTATAAAACTGAGACTTCACCACTATTTATAACATAAATGAAATAGAAAACAAATGATAACAAATAAATGGGAAATAATAAGAAACATTATCTTTTATTCATGCAGGCGGAACTGATTCAGATTACAATGATTAAGATTCCTCAAGGATCAATGCCTCCAAACTTCATGATTATCCTCGAAGGTCACTTCCTTTATCCTTTCCTTCAGCCTCATCAACTCTTCTTCCACTTCTTCAGCCCTCCTTTTAATTTTCTCTATCACTCCAACAACTCACTTACACCATTCATTTTGCCTTTTCATTTGACTTCACCAACTCTTAATAACAAACTCTTCATTCTTTCAGCCTCATTTCTTTATAATGACCACCTTTGTTACTATTTGGTTCCTCTTCTTAAATGGATGGGTCAAACCACAATAGTGGTTTACAAATTTTATGAGGAGGGAAATTTGATTTTTCTTCCCTTCCCCATACTCAATGGGTTCGGTCAAACTCTATGGTTCGGCCGAACAACCTTTTATGTTCGACCGAACCCTAAAACAAAAACAAAAAAAATTAATATGTTAAGGGGTTCGGTCGAACATGGCTTCAACTGAGCCCCCTCAAATATGGCATAAAAAAAAATCCAAACTTGCCACTGTCATTTTTTGCTTTTTTCTGCTTTCCCTATGCTCTGTGCGTGTGGCGAACGTTGAACGTGAACATCAAATGGCGAATGGAAAACTCGATTTCATCTCTCCACAGTTCATCAACCCGACTTACATATCTCACCAGGTTTGTCAAATTCGAATTTCATAGACTTCAAAATGCATTTGTTTGTTAAATTTCTAAACCCTAAATGCGAAATTTTTCAAATTTTTTGATTTGAAACTGCATTTGTTTGAAAGTTTCTAAATCCTTTTCAACATACACTATTTCTATGATACATTTCTACTCTGTCAAAAAATTAACATACCCTGTCTATGCTTCCACATTTTGCATACATTTCTACCAGGGTACCTCCAATTTATTTGAGGCATTATATCAAATAGTTCATTAAAAAATTTATTTGAGGCATTATATCAAACAGTTCATGGTAATTTTTGACGAAGTATGATAGAAATAGTGTTTCCATTGTATGCACCCTATATCAAAAAATTCATTAACAAATTTATTTGAGGCATTATATCAAACAATTCATGGTAATTTTTGGCGGAGTATGATAGAAATAGTGTTTCCATTGTATGCACCCTATATCAAACAGTTCATTAACAAATTTATTTGAGGAATTATATCAAAAACACTATTTCTATCATACTCCATCAAAAACACTATTGGAAATTTATTTGAGGCATTATATCAAACAGTTCATTAACAAATTTATTTGAGACATTATATCAAATAGTTCATGATATAAAGTTTAGGGTGCATACAATGGAAACTTGGATAAAATTCTTCATATTTTTCCTTTGAGTCTTATGACATTACTCCAAAAATGGTTGGTGAACTAAATGTATGAATCGCATTATGGTTTCACATTATGGTTCTTAGATCATGATCTTCACATTATATACATTTTACATAATGGTTCATCTTATTATGTTTTACAATATATACATTTTACATCATGCTTTCACATTTTATAAATAAAAATTCTTGAAGCTAATTAAGGCTTTGAGTTGGGAAACTTTAATATTATTGCTCACTCTTAATCTATAAAAAATTGAATTAATTGAATTATTTTTGGTTCAATAAGGTAGTTGGGAATGGTGGATTGAATAATTAGGGCTTTACAATGGTTTTTTCATGAGTGGGTATGGATAATTTGTTACATGGTTTCAACTTAATTTTTTGTTTTGTGAAATTTGGATTGGTCTTTGTTTTTAATTAATTGAATAAATTTAGAGGAAAGAAACTAGATTGTTTGAATGAAATGTATAATAAAATAGTTCTATTAGGATTAGAAGGAATGAAGGTATTATTAAATTTTCTATTTTACAACTCAAAAGAGAATAAAGAAAAGGGTGTGCCTTGTTTGTTGCTAATTTTTATTTAGTAAAAGTGAATGAGAACCATTCAAATGAAAATAAACCTCCATTACAAAAGTATTAGGATGTCTAAATCCTAGAATGAATTCCTCATGTTTCCTCCTAAATGGGTGTTTTATTTTTTAATAGAGTTTGTGCATGAATTAGCCCCTATATCTAGAGATCCCTATCAGACAAACACTTCATTTTTGCATGAATTAAAGGATTGAACCTAAATGACATTTTAAAGAAAGGATTTATATGTTCTAGTGTCTTGTCATGGGATGCTCCAACTATTTTTATGAAAAAGAAAGATAAGACACTTTTCCAAGTTGTCTTGATTATGTATGTTCAATAAATAAACAATTAACATTAATATCCACCACCTAAAATAGATGACTTATTTTACTAATTGAGAGGGGTGGCCATATTTTTAAAAAAAGGTCTAATATTCAATTACAATTAGCAAAGAATAAAGGAGGAATACATTCATAAAACTACATTTAGAACTAGGTATAGGACATCAAAATTATATGTTTGAGGCAATGCATATAAGACACCCATATACAAAATAGTACAAAAGAAAGAGAAAAAATGTAAAGAATGTGTGCTTGTAATCTATACTTGAGAGCATTAAAATTTGAAATTAAACATAAAGAATAATAGGATTTATAAATTAAATACATGAGGCTATTATATAATATAAAAAAAGACTATTTTAAAGTTTAAATTATTTATATTTTAATTTTAGGGTAAATACTTTTGGTTGAATTTATGAATTAAAAATAGAAATTTTGAAAAGGACCCACCCTTTTACAAAGACCAATAAAGAGACAAAAAATAATCAATCATATTGGCATGGAACAACAACAAGAAAAATATAGTTGTAAGTTAGAAAAATAACATCCAATTAGAAATACTCCACCAATAGTGGAAATGTATCTAATAAAGAGGGTTGTTTTCCCAAAAGCATTAGTAGATCTATGATTTCACAACTTGAATCCAAAATTCTTCAAGGAACTATATCTTATTGTGAACCTTATCCTTTTCCATGAATTCAAACCTAGTTCAGGTTTGTAATGGAGTTTCCATCTTTAGTTTCCAAACTTGAGACCAAAGGGAATAAAGGGTTCCTATAATCTTCTAAACTTGAACCTTCTTTATATTTTTAAATTATTAGAAGAAACATTGCCAAGAGGTGAATGTTGCAATTCAAGAGAATGGTAGAGGCAATGAACTCCAACTAATCCATCTGTAACATGATTCTTGTCTCTACCAATCTCCTCTAAATTTCTCTTGACAAGACCTTCTAAATTAGTCATGTCTACAAGAGGACCAACCACCCCTTGATTATGCTCAAAGGGAGTCTCAACCAAATCCTAAGGTAAACAAGGCTCCATCTCATCCTTATGCATTTTTTTCAACCTTGCCTTCCTCTAAAATTACTAAACCTATAAAATATATAGCTATCTACACATGCCAACATGGTGAAAACACAAGAAAATCCTATAGCATGACATGTTGAACCCAAATAACCAAATTCAAAATAATTTAATCTATAAGTATAAATAGTTTGATGGTAGAAATTTATACATATAAAAATATGATAAATGTGTGATTATTTTTCTTTCCACTCTATTAATTTTTGATGTGCTTGGCTCTATAATTAAGATGATTCACTCATAATGTAATGATAAAAATTTAGTATGTAAGCAAGAAATATTTTCGAGACATCAAACTACCATTCTACATAACTCTCACATGGAAATAAGAATATTATTTTATTTTAACTAAAGAAATTGTGTACTCTATCTTGAAAATTACTAATTAATTTTGAATTATATACTTATAATTTAAAATAAGAGCATCCTTTGTAACAGGGAATAGATAGGTTAATTTTAATGAAATAAAATATATTTTTATATTAAGAAAAATCTACAAATATATGGAACTCATACATTGAGAAATTGACTAAGATGTAACTCTATATGAGAATTAAGATGGTTGAATAATTTATATACCTTATTTCAATAATTAACATTAGAAATTAATACTTGGCTCATATTGTATACCCACCTCCCAATGGTCTTGGAATGGATGCATTTAGATGGAGAAGGATTTCAAAAGGCTCATGGTACTTGAGTACCCCTCAAAGGCATGATATATAACACATGAACTTTATTTATGAAATTTGGTCTTTAGTTGTTGGCTTCTAGTATGAATGTTATCTATAAGGTGGAATTCTTAGTTGAGACTCTCAATCTTCCATTGTTGGTTTCTAGTGTGATTATACAATATGCTCACCAAACTATATTAATTTCTAATGTTAATTATTCAAAGAAGGTTTTGTTTCATAAGAAGAGACCTATGTTGAAATATTCCAAGGCATGTTATTATTCACAATGCATGACACTTCTTCACATCTCTACCAAGTTCTAAACAGATATAGATCTGCCATTTCCATTGAGGAGATTGATGATTTAAAAAGAAAATAGCATGCCATTTCTTTCTTGAGAATTCATGTTTGCATTCATGATTTGAAACTTCCATCTTCATCCAAAAAAAAATTATGTTATCATTATGTGCCTGATATTAACAAATCAAAACCTTCATTTGAGCATGATCGCCAACACAAAGGTAAACGAGTGGAAATAAAAGAAAGCTCAGTTAATGGCTTTCAACATGTTGGTGGAAAATCTGCATCTTTTTGAAAGTGGCTTCCTAGCTTATCAGTCTTATGTTTAGTAAGGTTTTGTAATCTCCACTATGTTATGTATTCGGGTCACAGGTATATCTAGTATGATGTATTCTTTTGGGTATTTTGGGTGCATAAGAGAATGTGCATATGTACTGGTGTATTCAACCAATGTTCTTTTATAACGTTGTAATCAGACAATTGATCATTTGTACTAGGACCTCACTAGTCTTTTTGATATTTTGTAAAATTTGTTACTCAGATTGAAACTGGGGGTTTTCTTGTTGGTTCTTTCCTACTAGTATGTCCGCTTGAACCAGCTATATGTAAAATATTATATATAAATAAAATTATAAGTGGTCTCCCACTTTTTCTTTAAAAAAAAAATTCTTGTAAATGTCCACATCTTTTTCCTTGACACAATTGCTATTTCTTAAAAGATTTCTTATGATTTTTCATAATGTTGGTCAATACTTTATTGTAAATATTCTATAGTCATTCTCTTAAATGTCATAAGAATATGTCATAAAATGGTTTCATCTTATAAAGCTATAATGATTTTATATGCTCTTAGAACATCTTAGACACCTCCCTTGAATTATTCAACAAATGACAAATAACTACCAACACAAGGTGAGATGCCTCATTTCCTAATATGAGGACAAAATAATAAATCAAAATATTAGGATGCAAGGTTGACCCACCTTTCCCAATACTTGGCTAAGTTTATCATCTATTGAGGAGTGGATCCCAACAACAATTGTGCTTAGTGCTTATTACTAATCCAAGGAATACCTATTCATTTTTTCTTTATTGTATGCCTAATGACTCCTCATCTCAAGTTAAATTGTGGGAATGGATTTTTATGCCCTCCCTATGACTAAATGGCTACAAGGAGGTGAATATGATATGGTGGAAAAAACCAAGATATAAGTTGGTTTAGTTCTCATAAACTCTAAAAAATAATTGAATTCCTACATCCTAACTAGAAATACCATGAGGGGTTTAGATCCCATTTTAGACAAAAAA
The DNA here is from genome assembly GCA_007258455.2 of Sequoia sempervirens. Taxonomy (NCBI): domain Eukaryota; kingdom Viridiplantae; phylum Streptophyta; class Pinopsida; order Cupressales; family Cupressaceae; genus Sequoia; species Sequoia sempervirens. The sequence continues at coordinate 3,128 of VDFB02132661.1, read as the reverse complement.
ATATTCTTATATTGATCACTAGTTCACTTGGACCAACTAAAGAGATGGTGAACTAAGGGAAACTTAGTTGTATTGATAGATTAAAACTTAGTTATTTCTCTTTCCATTGTCCCTCTCCACAAAACACCCTTATTTAAGTAGATTCTATTAAACCTATCTCACATATCACCTCCCAATTCTTAAACTTTTCAAACTTCTTATTCATCATACCTAATAATCTATCCTTCAAGCTCAACACTTCCCACCTCAATCAAATTGATCACCTTGCTTCCCTAATATCCCTTTGGTTGATGTTCCTAGACCTCATCAAAATGGTAAGTGGATACAATTGTGGAATGATGTGATTAAATCTATTGCACTACCTTACTATGATTTTACAATAAGAATATGGCTAGAGAAAGAGATCTAGAATGGAAAAAAAAATGGATCCAAATAGAAAAAAAAACTTGTTTTGGCTTTAGCACTTACTAATAACTTTTCTACAATGATTTGTTGCTTCCGTTGAAATAAAACTTAGAATATTTGAACTTAATTGTGGTAAAAGATCTCAATTAAGAGATAGGCTACATTGGATGAAAGGATATAAGGGATACAAATTATTTTTTAGTAAACTCAAACATATTTACATTCTCGAGAGTGGATAATATCTATCGTTGATCAAGAGAGGTAGTTCCATGGCAACTCTAATGATATTAAATCCATTTTCCTCTAACATTACAAATAATTTTTAATTGATCTAGTTGAAGGAGATCCACATCAAGATATAGTTGAGGAATTGATTAGCACTGGCATACCCAAAATAATTGGTCTCAAAAAATAGGCACATTTAGATAATTTATTCACCCTTGAGGAGGTTTATATTTCCTTGAAGGATTTGAATACTCAAAAAGTCTTGGAATAGATGGTTTAGCTACACAATTCCTTAAAACAATGTCCATTCATCAAGGAGGACTCTATGAGGTATAAAAAGTAGCTTTATCAAAGGGATCCATCATTTAAATTATATTAATCAAGGGTTGATCAATTAATTCCTAAAGGAAAAATATATTTTTTTATCTGAGGGTGGATACTAATTACTCTTCTTAATACCTCCTACAAGATTGCGGCTAAATCCATAGCTAAAATAATTGAATAGATGACACAAGAAATTGTAAGACTAGAAAAAACTATATTTATAAGAGGGAGATTTAAATTATAAAACTTGAATCTTCTTAAGGTATCTCATTAGATTCTACTTACTCTAACTTAAATTTAAAAAACAACATTAAAATCCATAAAACAAATTTCAAAGACATAATAAATTATTACAATATTATTTAAAAATCTAATTGTAATGAACTGTATGTTATAGTAATAAATATTCAAATTTTAAATTAATGAAAATATATATAACCAAATGATCCTTAGTTTTCATATATAATTTGTGATGAGAATGTTGAATATTATAATTTTTTAGGCCAATCTTTAGGCACTAATTCACCATTGTTAAAATGATCCTTAGTTTATTATTATTATTTTTTTTATGATTATAATTTTTTTCAATTTCTATTAAACCAAACTCAAAATAATGGTATAGATTAAGATTCTTGTCTTTATCATAATTAGAAGTTGTATAAATTGTTAAATTATATATTTTTTAACGTGAATTATATATTTTGAAGTTCATTTATGTTAACAACTATTAGATTAGATATTTTTATCCCCAATTATTTTCAAATAATTTTAAACTAATCTTTGTTTTCTTATTCTTTCTTTCATTGTTTCATTTAAAATTTGAACCATTTAAGGATGCTATGTTATAGATTATAATTGTCTTCCAATTCTTTTTAACTTGTTAATGGTATGAAAATATTATTGATGAGGAGATGAATTATTAGAATTATTTTAGATAAATATATTCTCTATATCTAGATATATTATTTACCAAGGTCTCATTGCTTCTTTTGATGTACATACATATATAACATGGAAAATGAAGATGTTCCACCTACAAAAAAATTGTTTGGAAATACCACTAATGAGATTAAAAAATTGAGAGATTCAATAGCACAGGGTGCAAACCTGGGGATATATAGTGAACCATACATGTTAATATTACATAGTCTAGATAAACTAAAAGATGAACTTGAGAGGACTAGTGCATATTCCCCAGATAGAGTAGCTATTATTCTTTCCTGCATGCGGGAAGAAGTACATGGTGACATTCCCCATAAACAAATACAAGATAGTGTCACCAAAAAAATGATAAAAGCCACTTGTTTTCCATTTTATCAAAATGTGTGTAAGGTTAGGGGATACCAGGTCACTAGATATGTCGATCATGCTATGGCCTCATTGATCTACCCACGATTTCTCATAGCACATGGTCTATACTCAAACAATGACTAGATTCCATTGTATTTTGTTCAACAGTTGTATGTTGAGGTCCATTTGGGCCTCAAAGTTAACTACTTGGACATTCCACCATATGCTGGTCAGGGGTGTGGCAGATTGCTGATAGGCCCACCTATCGTCGAGCAGATAGAACACCCCCAGTGTTTAGGGTATTGGTTGGTGAGAGGTTTCCTACTCTCACCCCAGCTCTAGCCCCCATAGCAGATGAGGTTGTCGTTGCTTCCCAAAAGGAAGCAATTGTCACTGTAGGTGACATTGCGGTTGCCACCACTAGGATATCTGATGATCATGTAGGTTAGTATTTGATGTCCAAACATTCTTGATCCATGCCATTTTCAGCACAATGGGCCACCATGGATCCTTTTACAGTGGTCAACATCCCTACTCCTACACAGCTTGATGCACTTATAGGAGATATGGCATGCATGACTCTACATTGTTTGGCTGAGGACCTGTTGGAGGAATATACCCACATTGCATCAGATAATGGGATTGGTATAGAGCATGTTAGAGATCATTTGAGATGCAGAGGTCGTTTAGTTCCAGGATCCCATCACTCTCAGCTGAGCACTAGTGCACATTAGGATCCATCTACAGTTCATTCAACAGTTGCATAGACTATGGGTTTTACTGATATGTTGATTGGTTCTGGTTCATCATCGGCCGATGCCATCTCTACACCTTCATATTCCCTCTTCTTACATTCATCATTTCGCATGACATGGGATAGATCA
>VDFB02132660.1:0-43248 GCA_007258455.2 Sequoia sempervirens | reverse complement strand
TGAGATTCCTCATTGGTAGTATTGGTGTTTGGAATACTAGAGTTTCTTTTGTTGGCTTCCATTTTCTTTTTATGTTGGGATCTTCTTGTAGTCATAAATGAGCTCAAAAGACCTTGGTGACTTAGATATGACAAGTTATGGAAATAGGATGTTTGAGATTTTGTTTGGTGAAATGACATACAAAGGGGATGTTTGTAAACCCTTTGGATAAATGATGTTGATTGTTTGATATGGATTGATGTTGATGTTGGACTAGTTGGATGGTCAAGTTTGATGTTGGATGATAAGATTTTTGCTACTCAACCCTATGATGGGGAGATGAGTCGATTTTGGATGTTGTTTGATAAATGACACTATGATGTTGGGTGCTCAAACCCTAGGATAAGAGTATGAGTGGATGTTTGATGTTTTGATTTCATGCTAGTCTAGGACACAAGATGCACAAGACTTAGATTGTTGTTTTGCTATGTCTTAGAGGATATGGTGATTGCTTTACTTGAACTAACTATGAGGTTGCAAGTATAGGTTGTTGTAAAATAATAGCAAGATGATGGCTTGACTTGTTGTGTTTGATACGTGTCCAAAAATAGGCTAATGTTTTATTGTTGATGGTGATATGAAGGATTTTGATAGGATATGATGCAAGTCCAATTTTGATGTTGTGTCCAAAAGGTGATAGTTACAAACCCTAGGTAAACCAAGTTCAAAGTGTAGGATGATGATGTTGGATTGTGAACATAAAGGTCTAATGATGACAGTGTTTTCTAACAATTGTGTAAGGCATTAGTCCAATGTTTTGAAACTAGTTGTTGACAAAATTTGAGATGTACCAGAAAGTAGGACGATAGTGGCTTCTTTTTAAGACAATAGTGGCAAAAATTATGACAATAGAGGTTATGTTTAAGAATGGCCACAGTAATCCAGGCAATAGTGGTCTTTATGTAATTTAGTGTCTAATAAAATAGAAATGAAAATAGTGCTTTTATGCACAATAGCGACCAAAAATTAGGACGACTACGATAGGATTCTGGAACAGAAGCGAAAAAATTGATAATAGTGACCCAATTTTGACAATGTTTAGTTTGTGACCATTTTTCAAAAAAATTGCAAGTTTGATTGTGTTTGATCTGATGTTTTGGTGATTTGTTTGAGAACAACTGATACATATAGCAGACAAAAATATTGTAATAACTGACTCAATGGTAAAGGGGGATATTTTGTGGTCCTTCTTCCATTAAGATCCATTGGTATAGCTCGAAGAGTATCAATCAAATTACACCCTAAGGAATAAAGGTGCATTCTTTGTCATAGGCTTACCTCACCCTCGAAAGAGTGATGAATCTAAATCTATAGAGGGGTCAAATAGGACATATCAAGGAAATGTACCGTCTTAATACTCTTGGCTTTGTCAAAGAGAATAAACTCTTAAGCCTTATGCCTCAACTATAAATCAGACATGGTAAGTAACTTTTGGAAACGATGTGAATCTCGTGCACTACTTTGAAGAACATTTTGGAAAAGTTGGATGGGTTTCTAGATACAAGGTGTGTAATGACAATTGTGAACATTGAAGGTATGCATCAAATATGTGAGCCACTTAAGAATCTGGCCTCTAAGCTTGTGAAACCCATTGCATTCGTGAAAGGACTATTGGCACATTATGGCATTCACGCCCTAGATTCGTGTTATTTTCTTTTGATTTCACACACTTTAATATAACTTGTTGATAAACAAGCTTTTAGGGTCGTCTATGAGTTCTCCATTGTGGGATGTGTCTCATAAGCAGACCCATATCTAATAAAAGGGAAGGATGGCCAAAAAAGTACAAAGATCCCAAAGTGTTTCTCATCACCTAAGACCGTCAAAAAAATGCAGGGGGAGAGGATACACACTTGGCTTTCCAATCACATAAATCAAATGTTTTTTTTTTAACCCAAACCAGACTCAATTTGTTGGTTCTTTTTAGTATCCAAAGGAAAATAACATATTCTGGCACACTATAAATTTTAACCTAGAAAGCAGTGGTGATTTGTTGTTGTTCTTTTTACATACACCAAAATATAAATGTGAGGCATTCACGTCAATTCTTAAGCACCAAAAATAAATGTGAGGCATTCGCGTCAATTTGTAAGCACCAAAAATAAAGGTGGGGTATTCTCATCAATTCTTAAACACCAAAAATAAATGTGAGGTTCCTTTTAAAGCCCAAACTGAAAATGTGAAAGCTAGTCATCTAATGGCCACAAGTTGTAAACAAAGATATTAGTAACAAGAAAAACCTTATTCTATTGAAATAAACTTGCAAAAAAAATTAAAAAAGAAAAAAGATTGACAATGTTTACCTTTCTTGAACAATTATAGCAACAATTTGAAGTAGCAACAAATTTCTCAAATCTCCATCAAATTTGAAATCTTCAAATGTTCCGAAAAGATAAAATGGAGATCTGCAAAATCCAAAAACCTTTTTCTAAAATTCAACATGTAGAATTTATTAGAGATGAATGAAACATGTGAATTTTTAAAAGTTAGCAATTGAAATTTAAAAAACATAGTAGAACTAAAATCATGATAACTTTTTTATTTATTTTTATGAAATTAAAAACTTAAAATGCTATAGAAAGGTAAGAGTGGGGTCTGCAAAACCCAGAAATATTATTCTAAAATTCAATGCGTCCACTTTTGTGATTAAAAAATATGACAAGTTTTAAAGAAAATTCTTGATTGTAACCTGCAAAATTCTTTAAAGAAACTCAAAAAAATATGATCATCGGTCATGCCAATCTATGTAAGAGGTAAATATGGATCAATATTAGTATCAATCAAATCAATCAAATGAAATCAAAACAAAAGGATAAAACCCAACCTACTCATGAAATGTAGTTGTCATGTAGCTATGAATTCAACAAACGAGGTTAGCATAATCAAATGGAAACACAAATGAATTCAAACTACACATTCTTACCATTCCATGTCAGAGTGCATTTGTGTTGATCTTGATATGTTGGATTTCTCTTCAACACAAAGCCTCCATGGTTTGCAAAAGCTTCATAATGATGATGATGATGACCTAGAATGTTTTCTCAATTTGCTCAAGGATCACACTGACATGACCTTTCTACCAATTCTCCAAATTAATTATGAGCAGGATGAGGGTTATTTTATAAATTTTAGGAAATTGAATCAACAGCCTGGATTAAGAGGTGTTGATTTAAGATCAAAGGTTGAGAATGAATGAGAGAAATTGACTCTCTAGTTAATTGACTGCAACTGGCTATAAGATTCTAGTTAACTAGTTGCATGAGATAATGATTGAAGAGTTAAGTTAATTAATTGATCAGAAGACTTGAAGTGAGTGGGAGTTAAGAGAATTAATTGATCAGAAGAGTGGGAGTGAGTGGGAGTTAAGAGAATTAATTAATTGGAGAGAGTGTCAGTTACGTTTTAAGGAAACAATGCATGATATAATTAATTAATTATTGAAGGAACATGCAAGCTAAGTTTGAGATAGAAGATGAGTTTTGATTTTTGATAATTAATTAATTGAGGAATGTGCAAAGATAGGATTGATTAATAAATAAAAGTTTATTTATTAATCGATGATGTTTCAAATAATTTAAGTGAAGATATTTCGAAGGGAATTAGGATAATTAAATAATTAAAGATAATTATTTAATTTATGCATGATGAAAAAAGTCGATTAAATAATTAAAGATAATTATTTCATATTAGAAGAATACATTAAGTTAGCTTTTTGCATGAGGAAATAATAACTAATTAAAATAATTTATTATTAGTGCATTTATAAATGAGAATAAATAAATAAAATAATGAATTTTATTTATTTAGAAGATGGCTAAAGTTAGCTAAATTAAATAATTAAAATAATCACTTAATTTATAAATGTGTGCATGACTAGTTAATTATTTAACTATAGAAGAAAAAGCTAATGAATAATTAAATAATTAAAAAAAATATTTAATTATAGAAGAAGAGTGACTGATAAAAATTAAATAAATGATAATAATTTATTTAATTAAAGTAGGGACATAATTATGTGGAAGATAACTTTGAGTGTGAGTTAACTAGTTGCATGATAAGTGAAGTGAAAGAAAGTGTTAGAAGATAAATTTAGATTTGTATGAGAGGATAATAATTAATTATTTGAGGAATGCATAAGTAGAAATTAGATAAATAAATAAAATATTTTATTTATTCATGATGAATGGATCGTGTTGAGAGAAGAGGAATAATTAAATAATTAAAGTAATTACTTAATTTAGGAAAAGTGAGTGAATATTAATTGAAGATATAATTAAATAAATAGGATTTATTTATTTAATCAATAAGATTAATTGAATTAAAGATAGAATTAAATAAATAAGATTTATTTAACTAATCAAGAAGAATAATTGAATTAAAGATATAATTAAATAAATAGGATTTATTTAAGTAATCAAAATGATTAATTGAATTAAAGATAAAATTAAATAAATAGGATTTATTTATTTAATCAAGAATATTAATTGAAATGAATTAATTATACAACATAAAGTTGTTTAATTAATAGTGGAAATATAAATTTATTTAATCATTAAATAATTGAACATTATTTAATCATTAGGGAAGACAAATACTAGTGTTAAAATGATATTTCATAGGCTAGGACAATTTTAGGTATCTACAGTTCTAACACTCTCCCTTAGTGTTAGTAGGGGCATCACCTATCAATTTTTATAAAATAAAATTAATTACTCCAATAACATAATTCTTCTTTAACATCGATAACCAAGCACACAATATATGTCAAAATGAAGATCATGTATTTTAAATTACATGAAAGTCATCTTGCCATAGTATATAATCCTAGTTTTATATAAAAATATACTTTTGGGTCTTATATAGTTTTGATTAGAGCTTGGGACTCCTCAAGTGAACCTCCCCTAGGTTCATTACAAAGCTTTTATATGTGGAAGAATTATAAAGATAATAATTTTATAATATGCCTAAAGGACTTATACATATAATGGCTATAAGTCTTATATAATGCCTATTAGATTTAACATCTAGGATTTAGACACTAGGTGGTGTCATTAACATGCACAATAATGCATTTAATGATTGGCGTAATTGTAAATTATATTTAATATTGTAAAAAAATTATAATGCTTGGGTCACATATTGCAAGTCAAGCTTGGGTGCTAGACTTGGATAGATCAATATTGGTACTTTGGAGAACATGTTGTCACTTATTTTTTGGGCATGCTTGGGAACACACCTTGGAGATGTAAATGGGTGTATTGGGTGCATCAATTATTAGTTCTTTGGGCATTAAGTAGTTAGGAAGCTTCTAGTAATTTTCCCCTCATTGTTGCTCTCTTGCAAGTATAAATAGAAGACTTGGGATGTAGTTATTCATATATTGTACATGATTATTATGAGTGAAGAGTTAGGAAAGGTGTCTCAACCTTGCATCTTAATATTGAGAATATTAAAATGTAATTTCTAGTTAACATAGAGTTTATTTTTGGCTCCAAAAAATATCAAAAAGAATTTTAACTAGTTAAAGTGGATAATGATTACATGAAGCTCTCTAAGATATTTTATTTAAATAAATTAGGTTCAATTAGCTTCGTAGATCAAAATTTATGGCCTTCAAAAGTTAGGTCCTTGATATAAAAATGTAATCTAGCATATATGATGCATAAGAGGGTTTTAAGAGGGTATGCACCTTATAAATGAGATTCAAAATAAGTGGGATTACCAACAACAAAATCCAACAATCCAAGTAGAAGATAAACACTCATGTTAAAGAAATACAACAAATATAATAAACAAAAATAAAAATTAAGAACAAACAAAACAACATTTATACCATTATTGTTGGGTTTTGGATATGCTCTGATGGATAGATGTGGATGCTCCTTGTAGCCACATCATCGAATGAAAATCTAAGGAAACAGATGGATGATTACATCATGATAATGGTAGCATAATATTAGCATGAAAGTGGACCATCCAATTGGAGGGGAGGCTTCTCATTAAATATATTTTCCAAGTGGAAAATAGAGACCCAAGATGTAAAGTTGAATCAATGGTTAAGATTTTGATCCATGGAGAGGATGATTAGCCTTGTGCCAAGTATCACAAGGGGGAACAAGATCCAAGATCAAAGGATGTGGATCAAGGTGTAGGATTAAATGAGAGAAGGGATAATTGACATGCATGATGTGGAAAGGATATGCATGCTCAAACATGTGTGAGAAAAGAGGTGAAGACGAGTCAAGGTCAAGGGCTAAGGTGGAGGATTAACCTGCCTCTAAGTTAGCATGGTTAGACATGGGTGAGAAAAGAGCGGGATGAGTTAGCATGCTCACACATAGGAGAATGGAGTGGGTTGATGTGGAGAGCTAGCATGCCTCCAAGTTAGCATGCTCAAACATGTGTTCAAGCAAGAAGTGGGCTAATATAGCATGCTCACACATGTGGGGAGCATCGGGGGAAATGGGGACACATGAAAAGAGGACAACAATCAAGGTTAAGATTCATGTAAATGGATAGAGTGGTTAGTATTAAAAGGATGAGGATAAATGATGATGTCATGTCCCCTTTTCTAAATTTTCTAAAAATAGTAAGTTGACAATCCCAAAATAGCAAATCAAGATCAGTTGACAATTTGGGAAATAATAATAAATTTGGTGATTTGATTAAGATTAGAATATTATTTAAACACCAAAATATATTTAATTTAAATATCTTCCAGGTCATTTTGGCAAGTGGAGATTTGGAAGGTTCACATGGATTGTTTGTTGGTTTTTAGTGGGAATTAGTAATTTGGCAAAGTTGGCAACTCATGGGGAGTTTGTGGAAGTTGGGAGACACTTGGAAAAATTGAAAGTTTCTTTTCCTTGGTAGTGGTATTTTGGTGCCTAATTTTAGTTTCCAAATTGGTTTCATATATTATTGGTTTTGGCTCCAAGTTTTATGATTCTTGTTTGTATATTTGATAGAGCTTCAACTTGTTTCTTCAGATGTTGGTAAACTTGTGAAGACCAATCTTCAGGGCTGATAAAAAAAATGGAGATTTGAGGCTCAAGGGTAGTGGTTCTAGGGGTCTCTAGGAGCAATCTCATTTAGAGGTTGTATTGGAGCTCAAAGAATTCAGTTGTTTCAATAGTTTTTAGAGTTTGTTCAATTTTAGTGTGCAAGATTGTCCAGTTTGCTTTTGTGAATATTTTTGGAGTTTTCCTTGTTGCATGTTATTGTGTGTCATTGAAAGAGTTGTATTTATTCTATTTCAAAGGTTTAAATCAGATTGGAGAAGCTGGGTATTGCTAGTTTGGTCTCAGGAGTTTTGCATGTGTGGTTTCAGGTATTCTTCTTGTGTGGTTTTGAGTGCTTTCCACAATAGTTGTGTGATTATTTGGTTTTGTAAGTTGTTACAGCAATATGATGTTGTTCTCATGTTTGTAATAGTTCTAATATTCAGATTTTTTATTTGGGTTAGCAATCTATTTCAGAACTTGGAGAAGTTGGAGTGAATCGAGTAGTCCCGTTTTGCCTCTGTTGAGTGGATTTGTGTGATTTTCGGAGTGTGAAGCCATAGTTTGGCTTGCTGTTGTAAATTTGAATTTCATACCTGTGTATCATCTGTTTTATATCAGAAAATAAACTTTATGGTGTTCTTTGATGATCTCATACATTTGTTGTTCATTCTATGCAAGACTAGTTGACTAGTTTTGGTGTTTTTAGTGCAATTGGCATAATACTTGCAAATTTAATTTTCAGATCTGAAATTATTATTAAATATTTGGTTGGGGACATTACAAATGATGTAGATTTAGAAATAGAAGAAATGTTAAGGAGGGTTAATTAGTCTTAATTAATTGACTAATAATTGATTAATTTAGAAGAGATATGTGCTAAGGTTATTTATTTGTTATTTTAATTAATTAACCTTGGGAGAGGAATAGGATAGGGATAATTAATTGCAAAGGGAAATTAATTAAATAATAACTTATTTAATTAATTTACATGAAATTTGGTATGAAGGATTAGTGATGAATTTGGAATGTCTACATTTTTTCCATATTTGATTCAATATTATGACTAGAAAAGTGGTGTCATGTGTCAAAGTAGAATAATAATTGGAGAGGAAGAGACTTCAGTGGTAGGTTACTCGATTTTCCTAGAAGAAGGGAGATAATAAATGGATTTGAAGATGGGATTGATGATAGATGTTGCACCCCATGAATTGAAGATTAGGGATTGGTTGATTTGATGAGTTGAAAATGGTATTGATGATAAAAATAAATCAAGGATTATGTTGTTAATGATGAGAAAAATATGAAAAATTGATTAAGGTTGGATTTGAAATATTCTTAGATGCTTTGATGCTTGGGATAGGCTTTGGATTTTGGATTAGATTAGATGATAGGATGATGGGATGTTCCCTCAAGATGATAAGATGGTCGAAAGAACAAGGGTGTACTCTCAAAATGGATGGGATTAATGTTAGTAAAGGATTTTGATAGATGTGAAGTTGGGTGTGAGAAGAAGGAATCAAAGATCATGGAGAAAAGAAGGTAGTTAAGGAGGACTATATGAATAAGTTAGTGATGATGGGGGAATGTTATCAAAGTAACATAATGTGTAAGGAGAAACCAATTATTTGTTGTAGAACTTGGTGTTATGTACCAAGATATGATAAATTATAATAACAATGCACAATGTGCATATGGATTGACACAAAAACATGTGTTAAAAATAGCCTAGTGATCCAATGTGCATGTTGTCTAGGTACACCAACATATGGATAATGATGGAAACCTTGATGGTGTGTTGTATGGATCTTTAGGAATATAATAAATATTCAAGCACAAACACACAAGAAAGAAAAAACCTAGAAAACACATTCAATCTAGTAATTTGTGCAATGTTGAGGCCAATGTAGTGGATGGAAAGATGAGATGGAGGGATGGAATTGGAGAGGATGTTTGGTTTGGGATCAAGAATAAAAGGATGGGATTTGATTTTACCCTAGTCAACCTATGATCCATATATTGATTTGATGATGATGATGATGATGATAGCATTGTTGACAATAAGAATGACATGAGAATAATGTTGTTAACAATCAGAGTGACACAAATATTGAGAATAATATATCCAACATGGTGATGATTGGATTGATTTAGGATTAAACACAACTTGTAGCAAGATAATAAATCCTATGGATGTATTTGGATTGGTGTGCAAAGTTGGGCGATTTGGAGGGCTTGCACATAAATGAGGTGTTTTAGGGATCATGCTTCAGATTTGGATTATGTTTGGATAAGTTTTTTCTTTTGGTTGTTATCTCAATAGTATTGTTATCCTTGAATTCAACGTGCTCAATTCGTGGGATAACCCCTACAAAACTTGCTTGTTTCGTAGCCCACATACTCTAAGCATGCAAAATGAGGCAAATCCCAATCAGTCCTCATGTGTGTTTCTTTAGCCTTGAAAAGTCATTACAAGCATTAACCTTAGTTGGTTCGTCGAAATTCGCATTTTAAACCAAGTTGTGAAAATTTAGTTTTGGGAGTTAGAAAAATTTTAGCACATGCAAGAGCGTTGAATTTTAGTGCTCCTGCAAGTCAAAAAGAAAAAAACTAAAAGTTGCAGGAGCTCAAAAATTCAATGCCCTTGCATACTGTCTTGTGCTTTAGCCATTTTCTAGCACATGCAATGTCAAGGTTTTTCTGAGATGCAATGCCACTGAATTTTAGCGTTTGTGCATATTTTCATGCAATGTCGAGGAATTTTTGAGCCTCTGCATATTTTCCATCATGCAGTGTCGCTGAATTTTAGCGTCCGTGCATATTTTCATGTCGTGTTGGGGAATTTTTGAGCCTCTGCATATTTTCCATCATGCAGTGTCGTTGAATTTTAGCACCCATGCATATTTTCATGTAGTGTCAGGGAATTTTTGAGCCTCTGCATATTTTCCATTTTTGTGCCTTAGTCATTTTCTTGCACATGTAGTGTCGGGAAATTTTTGAGCCATTGCATATTTTCCATCATGTAGTGTCATTGAATTTTAGCGTTCGTGCATATTTTCATGCAGTGTCGAGGAATTTTTGAGACACTGCATCTCAAACCACAAGTCACATGTAGTAGCTCAAAAATTCAACGCCCTTGCACCCAAGTGTCTTTCCCACATGTAGTAGCTCAAAAATTCAGTGCCCTTGCATCCAAAGTTCCTTCCCTCATGCAATGTCAGGGTTTTTCTCCACTTTTGCATATTTTCATGCAGTGTCTCAAAATTTTTGAGCCTGTACATATTTTCATGTAGTATCTCAGAATTTTTGAGCCATTACATTTGAAGTGTAATATCCCACACAAGAGCTCAATTTTTCTCCACCTTTGCATTTGAATTACCAAAGCATATGGAGTTGCTCAAAATTTTCCCACCAGTGCATAAAACTTGGAGTTTTTCTAACACTAAAAAATATGAAACTTTTTGGAGCTACTTTTGCATACCATTTTGATCTTTTATGTCCAAGATCTTGAGCAATTTTGACCAAATTCTTTCCTGTCACTGAGCAAGAAAGCTTTGAAACACAACTAGAAAGTTCTTCTCAATGTTTCAGTTATTCAAGAGTATACATCAATGGTTCAAAAATAATTTGAAGATGAAGCTTTCTCAATAGCGTCAATGGAAAAAATGATGGATATTTAGCTGACTCTGGATAATTTGAAATTTGTTAGGCACTGGAAAGCATGTAACACTATCAAGGGATCAGTCACACGAGTTCTTGTCATCTCCAGACATACCACAGGTCCTAATGATAAAGAAGTTCAAGCAATCCCAAAGAAATGCGAAGAATTCTTGGAGAAGGATGGTGGAGAAAGTTGAACGTGCCTTGATTTTCACTTAGTTTATTTCTCAGTATTTTTCACATGCTTTATGTAAATAGGTGTTGGCATTTTTACATGTCTCATGCAATTACATGTAAAAATGGAGATGTCCTCCTACAATCATGGACAACACGTTTGAATAAGTCAAAAGTAAGTTAGGGTTTTTCCTAGAATAGCTCATAGCTCTCACCTATAAATAAGAGAGAGTTGTATTGTATTATTTACCTTTTGTCTATTGCAACGAAGTGTTGCTCATTTGTAAAGCAATTTTTGAGACTTTGAGTTCATATTGTGATACTATTTTTGAACAATTAATAAAGAAGGCCAAATTGTATACCAAACTTTATGTTGGATCAATTTCAATGGATGTGAATGTTATTATGTCTTTCACATTAGTTTATCTTACTATTCGATTGGATTAGTAGTGTTTTATTAATTGAGATTGGAGAGCTTTCAAGTCTATTTGTGTAGACTTTATGCTACGCCTTTTGCTTAGAATTGTGTAATTGCTGATAATATTGGTGAATGATCTTCAATACTTTGTGCTTGGAATCTTTCATTTTGTTTGTGGATCTGTTCGTGAAGTAGATTGAAGACTTCGTGCTTCATTTGTATTATTGGTTACTTTGCTGAAGAACTCATCTTTGAAAGCAACAGAAAGACTTTGTCTTTCGTTGGTTTTCTGGTTACGTATATTTGATTGTATTGACTATGCTTTGACTAGTTAGAAGTATTGAAAATTACTTCTTAGGTTTTATTTAAAGTTGTAGAGCATTAATAAATAAAAACCGTGGAACATTGTAAACATATTCTCTAAAAGAAGAGAGAATCATGAATGTAACACACCCCCATATGATTAGTGTAGTGTACATATTGTAAAGTTTGGAGTAGTTTACTTTCAGTTCCAATAAGCAGTAAGAAGGACGCCTCCCCTTTCTGAGAGGAGAGATTTTAACTCACAATAATTGTGGCTGAAATTCAAGATTTGTAATCTGTAAAGAGATTACAAAATTTTCACCCAACAAGTATAACTAATAGAAATGGAAAATTAAGCATAAATACAATGGATGAAGGTGGTAGGGATGGAATGGTTGAGGTACTTGGATTTTGGATGTGATGGATGGGATTTTAAGAGGGGATGTCCAAGGGCTATGACACATAGGATTAACATGCTTCAATACAAGATAGGGGTTGAATAGTGCTATGTAGGCAATGGAATGATTGTAGATAGTGTGTGATCAAAGGATATCCATATCAATAGTTTTCCAAAGCATCTTTTAAGTTTGTGCCCCTAGTCCTTGTCAAGATCAAGGTAGGAGGGAACATGGATGAGGTGTGACTAAATGGATATGGTGAATGTGTATGGTGGGACGTCATGATAGGAAGGATTATGGGTGAGACATCTTTCCCTCAAGTGTAATGGTACACATATATGATTAATTTTACACATGATTCCCATGAGTAAGTTTTCATCATGGTACTTGCCCAAGGTACCACAACAAGTGGTTTTAACCATTGGACATATTATTTCTATTGACTTTTTTAATGATTTTTTAAAATTTTGGGATACTTTTGATGTTTGTAGCTTCAATTCTCAAGCTCATGATTTTTTGATGTCAATGATTTAGATACATCTATCATGATGTTCTAATAGTATCATGTCATATAGAGTTGCTTTGTTAGGATTGTTGTAATGGTGTACAATTTGCAACTATGATAGTGCTCTTTGATAGCTAGGTTGGCCTTGTACAAATGTGAATGTCTTGAGATAGTGCCATTATAGCTCTTTTAGTAAAGTGTTGTTGTGAGGATGCACTAGATTCTAGGTTTTGGATTGTTGGATTTACGTTTAGGATGTGTGGTTTTCACTTGCATGTTTGACAATTGGGATTTGAATTGCAGATATGGATGTTTGGATTTAGGGGTGCTAGATTTTAAATATTTTTGTATTTACTTGATTTATGGGAAATGATAGGAAATGATTGACTTCAATAAATAAATGTGATTTATTCAACTAAGGTGGGAACATTAGAAGAAAAGATTCAATGAGTTAAAATAATTGGATACATAAGGGTAATTTATTCAATTAATGTTGGCAGAAATGTTAGATTGGTTAATTAAATAATTAAGACATAATTAATTAATGTTAGAAGAATGGCCAAATAGTTAGAAATGAATTTACGGATAGACCTTGTGTAATGGAGAAAATATGGAAATGAATTTTAGGTGTCTAAAATGGCTAACATAGAGCTCTTCATAGGGCTTACAACACTTTATTTTCCAACATCCTTAAAGGAAGAATTTCATTAAAAAACGTTGTCTCTAATGCCAAAATTTGAATAAGAAAGTAAGATATATACTCAACATGCTTAGGTTTAATTTTAAATCCCTTTAGAAAAAAAACCCTTCTAAGGAAATCCACATGGCATTTCCGACTAAGAGACTTGATCCAATTATGTATCTTCTCTTTGCAACATTCCAAACTAGGTTTCAATTTTAATAGACAATAGATTGAAGGGTCAGTGTTTATTAACATATTGTATTGTATTGCAAACTATCTTCAAACTCAAGGTAGGTAAAGAAATTGGCATAGAGAATCTAGGAGAAAAATATCTTCACCATAGTCCAACTCTCTTGGAAACACATATTGTTGGTCTCTTTAACATGGTTCCTTTTCACGGATTCCCATCGTATGGCCATCTCGTATCATGTGTCCCATATATAAATCAAGAAACTAACAAGAGCCAAATAATTATAGATCCATTATGGTTAGGCACACTTTGAGTAAGATATTTGTTGTAGTGTTGGATGATTTGATTTCTCAATTTGAGGATTTGAAGAAACTTTAAGCAAATGGACAAGTAAGGTTTAGAAAGAATCATCAAACAATAGATCGCATATTAATACTTACAATTGTAATTGAAGAAGCATGAGCTCAAAGTGTAAGGTATACTATTTTTTTATTTATTTTTGAAAGGTATATGACACTACTTCTTTACAACTTATCTAGTAGCTTCAAGGTTTGCATATTCTAAAAATTTGGTTGTTCTTATCATGTCACTTTATAAGACAGTGGTTGCCAAGTTCAATTCCTACTAGATTTATAGAGGATATTTGAAGTACTACCATTGAAGTTAAACAAGAATATCCACTTTCACCTACTTTATTTGCTCTCTACATAGATGAATTGAACAAGATCATTGCAAATTAAAGCAAAATAGATGGTGGTCGTATTCTTTATGATATGATCATCACTATTGTATTATTTGTAGATGACATTAATCTCATGTCACATAGTGATTTTAGATTACAATGACATCTCAAGATATTTTAAGTTCGTTTTCTAATAGTCATGGTTTACAAGTGAACTTGAGTAAAAATGAGGTTATGGTTTTCAAGACAACTACTTGAAAGAAGCACATGCAACTAATCTCATTCACAAAGGGAATTTGGTTGAAGTGGCTTCCTTTAATACCTATTTTGGCATGTCTTTCACAAGACCTCCCTTCAATATACTCCCCACTACAAAGGAAATTATGCAAAGGTTATGTTGCACTTAATACACTTGAGAGACATGTCTCCACTCTAATTTCAAGATGCCTAAACAAAATTGCATATCTTCCAAACTTTAGTTTCATCAACAATTTTGTATGGTTGTGAGATTTGGGGGCTAAACTTTGCAATACCTATTGGGCTTGAGTTGACAAAGTGCTTATTTTCATGCTATTTAATAACTTGTAGACAAATAGGTCAATTCCATATGCAATTATTTTTTTAGCTAAATTTGGCATTCACCCTCTTCATATTACCCTATTTTTCATGTAGTATTGTTTGTAGATTAAGATGTATGGCAAATAAAACAATTAGGAAGAATAAACATCCATTCAAGACTCTCTTGAATTATCTTTAAGTTATGTGAACAAAAGATCAAGAATGCTTGGTATGCCCAACATATAGGTTTTTTTGTACAAAATTGGTATTGATATCAATCATCTTCCTCCTATTACCTTTTCCATCAATACCCTTTACATGTTGAAAAAATGTACTTCTAGAAACATTAGAGATTGAATCCACAAAGCCTACATAAAGTCAACTTGGACAAACCCAACAAAACTATTGTCAACAAAAATGTAGTACTACTTGGCATACTTACTATCATATAGAAGGTGAATGCATTATTCTTCCCAAGCACACTAGGCTTGCTTTTGGTTTGAGATCAATGCATTTGTAAGAGAATCTTGTATTTATATTTTCAATATATTATGAAGTTTGTGACATGTTTTACTATCTCGTTAGAAAAAATTACGACTCTTTACAAGATCTTCTTCATTGTGAAGAACAAACATGTGTAACTCTATTTGTCAAAGAGATGACCCAACACATAATCCACATTCTTAAGACTCATCCACAAAACTCCCCATCTCAATGTTCCCCTTGAAATTCCTTTCTTCAACCTCAATTTCAGAAGCATAAAAAAAAACCTTATAAATTATGATTTTTCTTTTCTTTTTCTATGAACTTTTAAACATATTTTTCTTACATTACCATTAAGTTGATTTAATTACTTGTGGATAATAATATATAAAATTCAAATTCATATGTAGATTCAACAGTTCGCTGTTCATTATGCATCTTTATAACTAGACTAATATGCATAAGCAATTCATTTATCAATAGTTATTGTCATTTTACAAAATATAAATAACTTTTCTTAAGGCCTATAAACAATTTCAGAGTTATGAACAATGAAATTTTAGTATAGAATAACCAATATGGATGGATCAATTGTTCTTCAGCCAAAAACTATTGCCACAGATAAATTTTCAGCAAGAACACTTCAGACAATGAAAAGTATTAAATATTTAGTCTCCAAGTCAGTTTAAAGCAGAATTGTCATAGAATGACATTTATCTTATTCCATAATAAAGAAAAACAATATTTAGCTTATGACATTTGCGAGGAGATGAAACACCATGCCGCCAAAGAATATTGGATTAGTTTGAACAGGACAGAGGGATACATACCCACCAGATTGAATAATGGCACAGAAAACAAACATTACCAATAGAAGCAGAAAATAAAAAATGCAATAGATACAAGTGGAAATGATAATGTTTGGCTTTGGGCTTCTTCCATCCATGTTTGTCTTCTAAGCTTCTCGGACCCAAATCCACTGCTGCTCTTTATTGTTCTCCGTAGAACAAGCATTTAACACATGGATGTCTCTGAAAGCTCGGCTAACAAACTCAATGTATGTGACTACATATCAAATCAAGCTCAAACATTGTAGCAAATTTACTGAAAGGAATGGCCTTTCATTCTTCTTCAATGCATTTAAATTTCTACTATTACAGTGGCTTCTGCTCAACAAACCTGATGGAAATCTTGCCATGGCTAATCATTTCAAGATTGTAATCCAATGATCTCACCCTCCCTGCATTGGCCCACTTCAATTTCAATGCTTCTTTTCTTTGAGGATATTACTCTACAACAGTTTCTTCTTGGTGACTGCATGAATCATATTGAAAAACTCATTAAATTCCCCACAAGAAATAAAATTCAAAAATAAAATTAATAAGTTGAGAGAAGATGAGTAACTGTTTAAAATGAGATGAAAGAAGAGAAAATAAATTCCTTGCCTTATTTGCCACAAATGTATTAGGTTTCTTCACAACCTTGATCCAGTCTATGGTCTCAGGCGAAGCCATCCTCCACCTACATGCAGGTGGAGCGACCTCATGTTTGGTGTAATTGCTTATGATGTTATTTCTCTTGGGACTATCATACTTCACATTCTTCATGTAGAAAACAAAGGGTTTCTGACATGGATGCCTAGTTACGGGTCTGGTATTGAATGAATAGGCTGTGAAATCAGCTCTTCTGTACCAATTCAGGAAGGTTCTGGAGGGCATTTCTAGTTCTCTAGGGGAAAAAATGCCCCTATAAATCTGCACTGCATAACCCCATGATACTGAAATGGACCATTTTCTGTTGTCATCATAACATATGGATTGCTGCAGAATTGCTGCAGGATCCAACTTGATGGGCTTGAAGAGGTGTTGCAATGCGTTTACTTTGGTGAGGTTGGGAAATATGGGCTCCACAACATCAAGGTGGTGAAGGGTCACCAGGGGCCTGACAGGGTGTGCAGCAAGCAATCCAAACAGATTCCCATATATATCGTACTGCAATCAAAGCCAGAATAGCATTTCAAACATCAGAACGCTACACTATTGCAGAAAAACACATCAAATATCAGAAATCTGTTGTAGAAAAACGCATCAAATATCGGAAATTTGTTGCAGAAATGCACATCAAATATCAGAAAAGCACATCAAATATTGGAAATCTGTTACAGAAAAGCACATCAGATATCGGAAATCTGATACAGAAAAGCACATCAATTATCTGAAAATTGTTGCAGAGGAACACATAATATATCTGAAAATTCTCTTTAAAGATTGTGGCCATCTATATGTATACCACTTAACATTCAAGCTTTATTAGGCTCACAAGATCCTATTAAACAAATTTTCAGTCTCTCCAAAATTCCTTTGAAAGATGCTCTAAAATCAATTTTATGTGATGAAATATCAAACTATTCATTCATTCAATACCCTGCGTAAAAGAAGTTTACATGGAACTTACCTGATGAAAACCAGGCTCCTTTGTCAAGGGCACACCAAGCTCGGCCATGCAAGCCTGCATTCTGTCATCACTTCCATACAGACCTGGATACCTCTGAATGCAATCATCTTGCATTGATTCCAATGCTTTTGCCAGTGGAAAACTGATGGCAAACCCACCTCCTCCATAAGCCATACTATATGAAAAAAATATATTCTGTAAATGGCTTTCAGACAGACTTCCAATGTAGTACATCTCTCTGTGGTCATATTGTGAGAGAACCCTAACCAGGTTCTCGGTGACAAACACTGTATCATCATCTCCCATAACAAACCAGTGTACATCAGGAAGGCCCAACCTGAAAGTTTCGGAGACAATGCGAGATATCCTAATAGCAGAATGATGGCCTTGCTTGTTGGTATACTTGAAATGAGATGTATCACTAGAAATTCTGAGAGGAGGCAGAGCCAAGGCTTCCTTCTCGTTCCTCTGGGGTTTGACCTCCTTGTCCAGCCATACAAAACCCCTCATTTCGTTGGGCCTCCACCATAGTTTTATGTAATCCTTTCTTGTCTCCCATAAGCTAGCAGAAGCAGCAATTCCAAATATTATATGATTCAAATCAGTTGCAGTACTGTTAGTAGTCTCTGAAGCAATATGCTTCAAAGCAGTTGCAGTACTGTTAGTAGTCTCTGAAGCAACAGCAATGCTTGCAACCACCATTTTCTTGATGTCCGAACCTGAATCCTTCTCCGATACATTCAATGCTGCCATTGACAGCTGCTTTGGTTTCCCGCGGTCCATTGTGTAGCTAATTGACTGCCAAGGAGATTGACTATTCATAAAAAAATGAAAAGAATACACCATGTAAGCTATAAAGATAAATACCAAGAATGAGCCCATCAGCTTCCTGATCCTGGACCCGATACCCGAGTTCTTGGAGCTCATACCCATCTGCTCCCACATAAGTTTCTCAAGCTCCTCTTTCTGATTTCCCTTCATCTTAATGAAAATTTCAAGAAGCTCTGAGCGATTTGCTGGAAAAACGACCAACAAAGTCTCAGAACTTTCTGTGAACAATCCCTCTGTGAGAAATTTAAAGCAATGGAAACTGCTAAAACTTTTGTTGGGTAGACAGAATAACACAACTTCCAACGCCAGTAAATTCCGTCTTGGGAAGCCAAGGAACAAAAACAGAGCAAATAGAATGACCAATTAGATCTTCCAAAATGCTAAAATTTACTTCCCAGAGAATCATGGCTACCATAACAGCAAAGAAATTGAATTTTTAATCTGGAAAGAGTATTAGAAAAGCAACTTACAAAGCTAAAAAGACTCACCCAAATTTAGCATTGCATCCTGAAACATGTGGATGTGTGCCTGTCCTCGGGCTTCCCCATTTTTACCATAATCTTCATATACCCACACCACTGACAGCTACCGGTGATGTAATCCCTGGTAAAAGAGAACCTGGGGAAGGATATTGCCTAGTCAGAGGGCTTTAAAGATCTGTACTAACAGCTGAATTTTAAACATAGGTAGCTGCTTAGTCAGATCACAGATGGCGGTGGATATATGCATGTAAGCGTGCCTGACCTGGCACACTAAACGTTGGGATTCCAATGTAACTGATCTCTGCAAGTTCTAACGAGTCTACTCCCACTGCTCTTTTAGTCTCGTTTCCTTCATGCATGGCTTCGGGATTTACAAAAATTACATTCCCCATTGATGAGCTGTCTCGACATCTGAAATACACCTAGACAAGAAAGCGTTAATTGAGGGTTCATCCGGGCAAGGTGGTAGCGCAGACTAATTTTTATTTATAATTTTTTTTATCAGCGGTACAAATGAGGAAAAGAGTTTTAGAAATTATGGTGATAAATTTGCACATAGAAGGGAATATTTTAGTAGCATATATAACCACACCTACTACAATTTTCTTTTTGATATTCTTTTGAGTAGATTAACTCTAGATTTATGTGACTTTCTAATTTATGAGCCCCACAAATGTACGAGGTATGCATGTCGCATGCCTCCATGCATCATCTGATCGTATCAAGCTCTCAGTTCCGTAATTGGATGCCACATGCCTCCATGCATCATCTAATCGTATCAAGTTGTCAATTTCATAATTGGATACTGCATGCCTTCATGCATCCTCTGATCGTACCAAGCTATCAGTGCCATAATTGGATGTTGAATGCCTCCATGCATCATCCGATAGGCATGCATCATCCATACCAAGCTATTAGTTCCATAATTGGATGTCGCATGCCTCCATGCATCATCCAATCGTACCAAGTTATTAGTTCCATAATTGGATGTTGCATGCCTCCATGCATCATCTGATCCTACCAAGTCGTAGTATGTAGGTGAAAACAATTTAAATTTATTTTTTACTTCCATCCAATGTTTTCCTTGTTGCAAAAGTTGTCCCCTCTATAATTTGTCTTTATGTATGTTATATTTTTATTATTTATATTATATTGTTTTATATTATATATTATTATTAATGTTATATAGATATATTTTATTATTATATATAATATGTATTGATCTAATATAGTATATAACAATAATATATTACAATATATATATAGGCACATATTTATTTTTTAAATATAATCAATAAAATGATTCTTATAAAATAAAAATTTTATTATATACTATTGATATATTATTATTATTATATTGTTTTATATTATATATTATTAATATTAATATTATACATATATATTATTTAATATAAAATGTGTCATATTTAATGTATAATAACATATAGGTATACTATTAATAATGTATATGTGTCATAATCAATAATATATAATAACTTTTTATTTTATAAGAATCATTTTATTGATTATATTTAAAAAATAAATATCGTGCCTATATATATTGTATTATATAATTGTTATATACTATATTAAATCAGTATATATTATATGTAATAATAAAATATATCTATATAACATTATAACATTAATAATAATATAATATAAAACAATTTGATATAAATATAAATATAACATATATAAGATGAATTATAGAGGGGACGACTTTTCTAGCAAGGGAAACCTTGGATGGAAGTAAAAAATAAATTTAAATTGTTTTCACCTGCAGATTACTTACTGGCAAATTGTGAAACTGACAACTTGGTTCGATCAGATGATGCATGGAGGCATGCGACATCCATGCCCCAGTGCATTTGTGGAATTGGATAGCTGCTGTCGAAAGGAAAGACTCATCTTTTCAAAGAATCTTAAGAGTCGTATCAATCTAAGAATTCAAAAGAAACTTTCATTCTAGTTTCACAAATATTTTTAAAGGCTTCAACTCCAAATTCATGCCAATTTAACAATAGCTAAGAAAATCTTAATTACACTTTCATAAGTGTCCTAAGAGGTACCAACTTTGACTTTTGTCATAAATTCCAATGCTGATAATTTCCCTACATGTTATTAGGGTCATTATTTAAATCTAAAAATTTGAAAAACATACAATTAGAAAGAAAGATTCATCCTTTCAAAGAGTTTTAAGAGTCATATCAATATAAGAATTCAAAAGAACCTTTCATTGTAGTTAAACAAATTTATTAAATGGTTCCAACTCCAAATTTATGTCAATTTAACAATAGTTAAGAAAATCCTAGTTACACTTTCATAAGTGTCCTAAGAGGTACCAACTCTAACTTTTGTCAAAAATTTCAATGTTGATGAGAGAGTTCAACATTGAGCTAAAAGCATCTCTCTTCCCTTATGTCCAAAAGAAGAACTCTATGGCACATTAGGAACCCTCACCAATGGTGTTGGTAGCTTCCAAACACAATCTTTTAACTTATGTCTTCTTTCCTTTATACCCACCTTCATAATTCACCTTGGCCTTTTTGGGTTTTATTTGTTGGATGGTGAGAATTTTTGTGGAAATTAGTTTAGCATCTTCTTTCACTTGAGAAGAAGTAGCTTACATATATTGAAAATCTCTCTTGATGTTGTTGAAATACCTCAACCTTCTTCAAACTATTAGAATCATTAACAATAGGAGTTGAGCCCCCAATTTGATCCAAATGGCAAGCGGTAGGAGACCTAACTTGAACCCCTTCCTTTTCCTCATTGCCTTCCTTTGGAGGAGAAAAAGTAGCAAAAATCTTTCCATTGTTTCTTTTCACAAAATTTCCATTTCGGCATCCAACATTTGGAACCAATTTAAGGGTTTAAGAAGGATCAAGGCCCAAAGGGAACTTAGATGGGTACTCTACTAGTTTGTGCCACAATTAGTTGCAATGAAAGCATTTGTATAGAAGCCCCTTAAAATTCATTAACTAGATTCAGGATCTTTAAGATGACCTAATCTTTATGGCCAAATTGAGATGCTTTTGGTAGATAATTGTATAGATTTTTTAAATCAACATTTTAGATGTTTATTTTCTCCTCCTATTAATGATGGATCACAAAGTGTGATATGAAACATTGATACAAAAATCTACATAATTTTCTACTAGAAACATCTAAATTTGAATATCATGGACTGTAGAAATACCATTTCTTTAATTGATCTTTATAGTGTGAAAAATAGGCTTAGATAGGTCCACCATCATGTAGACCCTCACAAATCTCTTATGGGAAGCTATCAAATACTCATCAATTTTGATAAAAATACCCACCATTTCAACCAACTTCTTAATTAGGACATGATATCTCACCAAAGTGTGAGATTGGCCTTAGAGATAGTTGTTGAAGCTAGATCAAAGAGTGGATCCAAGGGGAAATAAAAATTCCATGATTTCCATAAAACCAAGGATCATTGTCCCACACAAAATTTTGATCCTTTGAAAATTGAAATTTAACCAAAAAGAAGTCATTATTCAACAATAAACATGAATGATATATAATATTACAAATTTAATGCACCCAAAGAGTAAATTCTTTAAAAGAAGGTAGTTTCCCTAGACATTACACACCAAATATTTATTGCTATAGTTTGTAAATAAAAAATCAACTATGCACAAATGAGGAACCTCCTTAGCCATAGACATAAGAATATCCCCCAAAGAAAGAAACCATCAATCACCCTGCTCCTTTGTTGCCAAGTTTGGCCCACTATCAAGCATTGAATCTAAAGGGGATTGCTTCAATTCCTCAAAATTCCCTACCCTTTCATCTTCACTAGCAACAAAAGGGGGGAGGTAAAAAATATATTGTCATGCAATCAAGATAGGGCAAAGGTCGAGGTTCTCTCAATGTACTTGATATTTGCAAAAACATCACATCAATGAAAATGATTCGCAACATTTTGGCATTTCTTGAAAACCCTAGTCATTTGCATCATTATCAAAGTTGTATATGTTGGTGTGAACAAGGTATTTTACCTAAGTAGATCACCTATTAGGTCCTATTCACACATCTTCACATGTTAAGTTTACTTAAGGAACTAAGAATCTTTCTAGAAGTCTTTAGGTGTCATACGATCTTATCTTATCTTATCACTAGTTGTCTCTTGCATAAGATTAAGACACTTTTCATGATCTTGTCTAATCTTATCTCGCTTTGCCTATATAAGCAAGGCATCATACATACATTTAAATCCATGTAAGCCCTATGATCATATAGGGTTTAATCATAACTCATTGTGTCCATAATCAAACAATAGTTTGCTCTTGCTACTCTCTTACAGAAGGCATATTTTGGTGTACAGATGATCTTGGTGTTAGTGTGTGGAGCCCTTTTGACCACTTTGCCCGATGTTTCCTCCCCAAATTAATTAATGGGGAAGTGCAGGGGGCAAAGCCCCTCATGCAAATTTTCCTTATATTTTAATAAAGAATTTGCTGCATATTTGTATTTGTAATTCAGTTAAAACATTTGGAAAACTTCCTAAAATTAAGAAGCAATTTGTAGCTATTGCAGATGAGAATTCCTATGGATGCGTGAATGTGATTGAACAGTTGTGACATATGTTACTTGTAGTAGAGAATACTTGTGAAATTCAGAAAGAACAATGCACAAGTGAAGGTAAATAATCATGGTTTAGTGCAATGTACACATAGCAACATGCGAAGAAAATAGAACGCATATTGTTGGGTGCATTCACAACTTTGGTGAATGATACACAACTTATTGTTGCAAGTAATTGTAATTTGTAATTTCGCTAGAAGTTGAATAATAAAAGGATTGTTGTTTTGTGGGTGTAGCCCAACAAAAAGGTGAACCATGTTAATTTGTTGTCTCACCTCTATTCTATGAATTTTGAATTCCTCTACTTCGTGTTTTGTTAATTTGCATATAAATGGTGTGATTTGACCTCTCTCTATTCTTCCCTGCAATTCCTAACACTTGGGAGCTTGAGTCCATTGGTGACTCCAGGAATTTGATGGTCTATTTGACCGTTTTTTCAATTTTAGACCGTATATTACAGCTATAAAATTTATTAGACCGTATAGTTTGACTTGCTAAATTTTTATTAAACCGTAAAAAATTATTATAAGCAAAATATAATATAGTATTTATATTTGTAATATATATATCATTTTATAATTTTTATTATAAAAAGATGAATTAATTTAGAATAGAATATAACTTTTTTAAATATTTTCTAATATGAATTTAGAAACTTTGAGATTTTTATAATAGTTATCTTTTTTTTATATTAATATATGTGATTTATATTATTATTATAAAAATATATATTAGTTTAGAATCTTTTCAAAATAGAATATAATTATTTTTAACTTTTAGAATATATTTAACAAGATTTTTTTTTTAATATGAACTTAGAAACTTTTGTTAATTGTTAATTATAACAGTAGATTTTTATATTTATTATTAATAATTATCATTGTTTTCTGATTTTTCAAGACATTGCATTTATAAAAGATTTTTTATAAAAATTCATAAATTAATCATTTTTTTTTACAGACGTTTAAATGACCAAACCGTCATAAAATTTTCATATGACAGGTAGGGGTGACCGTCAAATTCCAGGCCGGCTTTTCACAATAAAATAGATTCCCTAAAAATATTATAAATTTAGAAAGTCAAAGTAAGCGGTAGAAGAGAATACGTCAGAAGGTTGAAAACTAAGCAAGTCGCAAACCATTGAAATAGATTCCGTTGTGCATAATCTGAAAAAACAAAAGGCTTGAAGTACAGTGAAGTGCAACGACACTTAAGCTAGATTCCCTTGCTAAATATAGTTTTCAAGCCTTAAGCCTTAAGGCTGGGTTTAGGCCATTGACATTTTCTTTCCAAAATAAAATAATAATAATTTTGGGTCATTAATGATTTAATGTTGCAAGCGTACGTTTTATGGAGAATCAAAAGACTCCTTTTTACGACAAGATCTGATTTTATTTGAGGCATCACGTGTTAACCCACGAATCATTACGATCAGATTTCAATTTAATTTTTTTAAGGTTCTTATATTATTTTTACAAGGTTTTTTCTTTTTAATTTTAAATTTATAGACATTTTATTATTTCTAAGAAATTTTAATGAATTTAGTATGGGATATAAAATACCTCATCAAGGCGGTCCAATTTTTTTAACTAATAAGTATCTTTGTAATTTTCAAATTTTATTGTTATAAAAATTTAAATCAAGTTGATATAAAACAAAAATATTTTTTAGTTGATATAATTTTTTTTAAATTGAATAGAATATTTGTGTAACTTAAAAGAAAGTTCAACTTTAAGTTATGAATTTCTTTATCATTTCTAATTTTTATTGTTATAGAAATTCAAATTAAATTGATATAAGACATAAAATACCTTTTTAAGGTTATATAGGGGAGAGGGGTCCATATTGGAGCACCCTAACTTCGTGTTCCTCAAAATCTTATGTGAAAAATTCAAATAACTCCCAATTTTGTATAGCAATTTATTTAGCAACTTGTGTGCTTCTATATTTCGTTTTAGGGTCACATCATCAAATATGATGCCACATCAACATGCTTTTTGTTGAGGTATCCAAAAAGGGCCAAAAAAAAAGTGAGACCAATAGTGGTGCACTAAGTCATGTTTTATTGGTGCATTGATGTGGCATCACATGATTTGTTAGTTTGTGTATTTTACGGATAAAAAGTTTTTTGCAATTGGATATTAAGGTGCTCCACTATGGGGCCCACTGAAGACTACTTATATCCCCACTATTGAACTGGGCTCCACTATGGGCCCCTCTCCCCTATATAAAACAAAAAATTACTCCACTTTTTAAATAATAGTTTTCTTCGTAACTTTCTCTTTTTATTGCTATAGAAATTTGAATTAAATCAATATAAGACACAAAACATCTTTTCAAGGTGATATAATTTCTTTTTTTTAATTTATTGTGAAGAAATGTTCAACTTTTCTTTATTGTCCTAGAAATTTGAATTAAATAAATTTAAAATTAAATTGCTATAAAATATAGACAACTTTTTAGGTGAAACATTTTCTTCAACTAGGTACTTCTCACTAAAATTATTTGAAATTATATGATCAAGCTCACATTTTTTTTAAATTTCATAGAAAAATGAATCAAGTTAAAACACTTCTTCTAACTTAAAACACCTCTAAAACACCTCTTCAAAGTAACAATTTTTTACATAACCTTTCAATAAGCCCTTCAATAAATGAAAAATAAACAAGATAAAATATTTTTTTGGCAAGATTTCCAAGGTATCATTATATAATATATAAATAATTAGTAAAACTTTCTTAAATGGATCCATTTAAAAACATTTGAAGCTATTTTTTTATTTAAGAGTTATTTTATTTTACTTTAGAACTATTTTATTTTTATTTACTACATACATACATTGACACATAAATTTTTATTTTTATTTAAGAATTATTTTATTTTATCTACATTGTTTATATGTATTTGAAAAGCTAATTTTTTGGTAATACATTTTTTTTTATCCATAATAAGTTGTCGACATGGGGTCCACTCCCATATATGAAAAAAATAAAGAGAGAGGTGCATCAACCCTAAAAAAGGAGTGCAAACATAGAGTTACTATTGCCACTTACAGTAACAAAGCACAAGAAAAAAAACACCTATGCCTAAGCCTGAGCCAGAACAAAGCCACCCACCCAAAAGCTTGTAAAAGAATGTCATCTTCGCCCCCCTCTTGGAGGGCCTAAGAGACATCATATGAGCAAAGATAAATTTCCTCCTCTTAACCTTCGTCCAACCTTGATCTTGAGAATAACTGTTCTCATATGGATTACTTTCACCCTTCTCTCCATTTGAGGGTTTCGAAGTTGATTCCAAATTTCAGGACCACACAGCCAATGTAAGAGAGCTTGAGGATTGGTTAATTATCATTTTAGAAGGGTCGGTATGTGAGGGCCTCAAAGAAATTTTTATAGCAGCTTGGGTCGCTTGGTTGGAGAAACTTATCAGCTGTCTTTGGCACTAGAGATCTTTCCTTGACCAACTCTACATTTTGTTTCTTGGCAGTTGATTTTGTAGGGGAGAGATTCTCTTTGGGAGAGTTCAAAACATAATAATGCTTAGGGGAAGAGTCCTTCCACCAAGAAGCCACTCAATTTGGTTGAGTCTTGACAGTTGGGCACTCTGCAATGATGTGACCAATTTGATAACATCTTCTACATCTGAAGATCAAACCTTCATAGTCTAGTGGTTGATTCCAACAATTTCCATTGGCCCTCAAGTTAATTTTAGCTGAAAGATCTTTTGAGATGTCCAATTCCACCAAGATCCTAGCATAAGTTTCCATCCGTGTGCACAAATTTTCCCTACAACAGATTTCCTTCCCTCTACCAAACATAATTGAGAATGGTGTTTTTGTCTTTCTTACCATTGAAAACCACAATGAAAATACCCTTCGTGCAGGGGTAAATCTCTAATCCTCCATCCATGAGAGGAAGCCAAGAATTTGTTATCCAGTCATGAAGATCTGGGAGGTTGGGCCAAAAGTGGTTGAATCTTTTGATTAAACCGTTCTCTGAGAAAAAGGTTGCATTTTCCTGCATCTCCTTTGACAGAGTGTCATCGAAGTCCAATGTTATGGGTTTTACAAAGCACTCAATGATTCTCCTATTGCCTATACAATTTTTTGAAAATTATGGTGATCCCGGAGATGCATGGGGACTTGACATCGATGCATCCAAACCCGTGGTGATGGTTTCCATTGTCCCTCGCCCTGGAGGTGAGATCTTGCAATCCCCCCAAGCTCAGACTGAGCATCAACACAAGCAGTAGATAGCGGGGTCGTGGAGGAGACCAGCCTCATTGGGGTCTGCAAAGTGATTCTATCCACATGCAAATCTTTAATTGTGTCAAAACCTCCATCCAATTTTGCAACCCTAGCCATCTAGCAATCTAAATGTTGGTAATACAATTGTTTTACTTTCATATGAACTTTTAATTTTATTTTTGTTCTATTTTGTTTTTACTTTTGAAAGTGTTGTAAAAATTATATGTGTTATCAATGAAGTATGCACCCTTGCTGAGCTACCAATTTAGCTACCCACAGAAACATGAGAAGACTTCTCAATGTGTGGGCTTTGGTGAATTGGAGTCAACCTCCAGAGAGGGTTGGTTCCCTTGTTGCAATCACCTAAACTGAATTGAACTATTACTATTGGTGAGGAAAAAAGTAGAGGAATAACTTGAAAATGAACCTACTTCCTACTGAGGTGATGCACCAAATTGCTACTTGACATATGTTGTTTTTTTACACAAATGAACAAGTACTCAACTATTTTTCTACACAACTCAAATGTTTCACATAGTTTTTGCATCAATGTTTTATAAGGAGTCTTGATTTTTCATAATTCTAAGAAGGAAAATATAGTTTTTCACTATTAACTGGTCCTATTCATTGCACAAATTATAACTTGCATGATTATATATGTTTTTTGTCTAAAGGTGTTGAAAGAGAAAAATATTTGAGCATCTTGCAAAGAAAATCACATAGATATTCATCAATCAATATGGACACACAATGAAACAATATTGAAGAAGGTAAAACTCTGAATTTTATTGCTCAAAAGGTACTATTACAGTAGTAAAAGTCTGAAATTGCTCTGAAAATGTTTGAGAAGATTAAAAAATTACATTGATTTTTAGTCTAACAATTGATTTTATGAGGCACACGGCTATATTTTGATAGAAATGAACCTTTTCAATTACAATGTTGTTTCCAAAATGCAAGAACTAAATGAAAAAATGACTTAGGCTTCCCCTTTTGCCTTACAAGAGTTTTCCTAACATCTAGCAGCTTGTTACAATGGATAGATGATGTGTGTCTTACCTTGTTGACTTGGTCAAATCTACTCTTGGTCACCCATATACTACTTCTAGACACTTGCTCCATGAGGTTCTTGGTTGAAGACTTCCTTGATTGCTTTTGAATTTTTCCAACTTGAGATGTTCCTATATGCTTAGGAAAGTGACTGAATTAACCATTTATCCCTTATATTATCTCAACCCTAAGTTGTCCATCTCCTCCAACTAGTCCCTATATTCTTGGAAAAGTCATGATTGGTAATTCAAATCCCAACTACTGCAATCTCCCTCAAAATTATTTTTAGGCCATGTGATAGGTGACTTGATGATGATTAACTCTCCTATGAGGGCACAGGGAATCTCCAAGGGCAAGTTTTGATACTTATTTGATTCATTAAATCTATAGTGTAGAAAAATGTACACCTTTGCATTTTCACTCTATGTTTGGGTTCCTTAATTTAATTGAAATTAATTAAGCCTCTAATTGAACCAATTATGCATTTAAAAGCCTAAGTAATCTTGTTTTATAAAAGGGGGGCTTGTATTAAATAATTGCAAACATTAATTAAATTGCCTTGGAAATTGAGTGTCCTGGATTTAGGTCCTAGGACCCATTCACCCAAGGGCAAATGGGTCCTCCTTAAGTTGAGGATCTCAAATTTTAATATGTTTTTGGTAGCATTTTTATGATTCAAATTCAAATTGCAATTGCTAGCCTTTGATGTTTAATTGTCGAGAAATTAGAAAATTACCTATAAATATAAGGTCTTTTATCATTTCAAATCCTAGAATAAAAAAGGGAGAAAAATTATATCAAATATTATTTTCGAGAGCATTCAAAAGCAAATTTATCAGTCTTCTACATCAACATTCAATATCTCAAGCATCATGTCAAAGTTATTTACATCTATGCATGTTTTTGGAGCTAACATTGTGATGTAGGTTTCAAGCATTCAAGCATCAAGATCAACATCCAATCAAGCCATTTCATGTAATATTAAGACCTTAGAGAGATGTATTATACTTTAGTCCTCTAAGGATCTCTATTCACAGGTTTGGTGAGTTGCAACAAGCTAGTGTTCATTCATAATTCTTTCCTTCCATTGTTGTTTCATTTCAAGGTTTAATTACCAAACTAGGGTTTGACAAGGAAAACCCTTATCCACCAAAAACAAAAAAAAATCTCCTCTCTTTGCATTTGCAGGTTCATAGGTGAAGAAGGATTGAAATTGAAGATCTCAAAAGTGCAAAATTGCAAAATTTGTCACATTAAGTTGTCAAGGCCACGAAAACTCAAATCCTGAATTCATTTCTGACTTTTTAGCAATGAAACCTGTGGGAAAAGGAATCTCAAATCCATTCACTAGAGGCTCCCAAAAATTGAGGAAATTTTTTGTACAAGGACTTATTCACCATTTCTAGACACTCAGCAATAGCTTTTGGTGACCAGTATACAGTGTCTTACCTTTCCCATATTTGCTAAAAGTTTGTTGTTTCTGCTAGAGTTATACTTCATCTACATGATTTAGGTCTTATGCATATTTGAGTTCATTTACTATGTTATTTTTATCTCCCAAAAGTGTTGTTTAGGTAGATTTTACCACGTCCTCAATCATAAGAAAATTTGCAAGATCTCCAATTAGGTTGACTCGCCTAGAGTTGAAAGTCAATCCTACCATTGGGGGATCTCATTTCCTAATGAAATAGGAGAAAGATAGGTTCATTACACCTCATTTGTACCATTCTATTTTTAGTAAATTATTGGTGAACCCTCATTTTGATGAACACATTTTTTACCATTTCCAAACCCTTCTCTATTCTCAAATCTTCTTTAGATATACCTTGCTCAATTTCTTTTCTGGAAACATTCCTCATACCTACATGTTTAAATTGATGGTACTCTATAGGGCCATGATAGACTATCCTTTGATATCACAACTACTTTCTAAGCTTATCACACTCATTGTCTTTTTAATAGCTTCAGGTTAGATTATTTTGTTTTAGGTTTTGTTCAAGCCCTTTCTTGTGAACTACTTGTTGGCACATAGTTGTCGTTGCACCAAAAGATTGACCTTTTAATGCGTGATACAACTGTCAGAGTTCACGGATCCACAGAAGGTAGTTAGTCCATGTCACAAATCGTGAGGGGAGCGTTGGCCATCTGCCAACAAACTCCCCCTCAGCGTTACCTAAGGGGATTCAAACCTGACACCTTTGGCTCTGATACCAATTGTTGAACACCCAAGATACTGAGAGGGGGGTGAATTAGTATCTTCTTTAACCTATTGAACATAAACCATCCAAACACTCCAATGCATATAACAATAAGAATGAGTAAGAGCATTAGTAGAACATAAAAGCACACAACACATGAACACTGGGATTTTTACGTGGAAAACCCAAATGGGAAAAACCACAGTGGGGATTAGCTCACAATATGATATAACTGGTTATAAGATATTACAAAGGGTGGCTCACTTCTAGGACTTACTTTTCAAAAATGGGAGGCTCATTGCCTACAAAGATACAATAGAGATGGCTTACAACTAGAACATGAACTGGTGAAGTTGCACCCAACAAGTGTTGATCCAGTTCCTTTGATGCTCTATAAACTGACTTTGCACACTTCTTCTGATAAACTCACATACTTGCAAATGTGTATTCACCTTGATTCATCTTCACATTTTTCTCTTTCACACCATCAATCTCAAAACTGTCCAATATATATATCTAACTCATCTGCAAGCATCAATTAGGTCGGCCTAATTAGATGCAACCCTTATTCACCAAAAAGATTAACTGTCAGCTTCAAGCTTGTACAAAAAATTCTTCTACATCATCTGGAGTGCATGGAGTTAGATTGATATTTTCTAGTTTTTCTGCATTTTCCAAAGCATTGGCCACCGAGGTGTATTCCATTCTCACAAGGTCACCTAGCTAACGAATCTTCTGATGATGTCTCCCTTTTACTTCTATAGAATAAATAATTTCTCTCTGTGAGCAGTGATAGCATTCCAAGTTGACCTATCTATGTCATTAGATGCATTGTATGTACTGGAAACAACTATCAACTGGGACTCAATGGAGTCCATGAGATCTTTGATACTCTGTGTGGCATCCAACCACTTTATGCAGTAAGAAAATACAGTATTTTCTTTAGAATCACAAGCTTGCACAACTTCTAGACTCTTTTCCACATTGGTGTGTGCCAGAGCACACTTACCATGAAGTTCTGAAATCCTTTTCTCTTCCATTTTCTCCTCAATCTCTTTCCTGGTCTTCTCACCTAGTTTGGAGGCATAATATTTGAAGGAGTTCAATAGAAGTTTCAAATTTTCTACCAGAGTGAGAGATTATCAATTAGTGTACGAGGGTGGCCTCCTACAAAGTTTTGAGGGCATCATCAATAAGCTTTGTCCCCTTTTGGTGTGTTTCCAAATTTTCTTTTCTTCTGAATGCATGCAATGCATCCCCTAACACCAATTTGTGAATGGGAGACATTTTGTCCAAATCCACACTGCCTTGAACCATGGGGAGTTGTAGAAGTTTTGGAGGAATTACTGACTGGAACCTTATTTGCTTAGATAACAAGCCTTTTAATACATCATCTTCGGAGGAGGATTCTCCAGAGGACCTTTGTGATTCCACAACCTGCCTTTGTTCTTATTCATTCTTTCTCTTCAGTGATACTAAGGTTCTTTTCCCTTGTTTCCTTTTCCTTCTTACCTCTCTTGGATGGTACGACTGGAGGAGTCTCTTTCCTTTTTCCAGACCTTATAGAGGGTCTGGAAGGATTCGGGCCTTTTCCTTTACTAAGAGCACTGAGCTCTACCTTCATTGATGCAGGAGCAAAGGTTGGTTTTGAAGGAGTTGTCATGTCGGATCTCCTTAGTCTTGACGATTCTCTAGTAATCTGCTCTCCCTTGGCTCTTCCCTTTGCAGTCTATTCATCATTGAAGCCAACCTTTCTAAGTATTTGATCTAAATTCTTTCTTATCACATGCATCCTATGCTTCATGCGAATTTCCATAGATTTTTCTTCATATGTGCCCACTCTTGGTTCATTGGAATCTTTTAGGCTTTTTAATTATACTTGTACATAGCCTTCTGCTTTGTCCTCTATAACTTCATAACCCAACGGTTGGATCCAAATGTAATGCCCCGCCACGCAACCCTAGAGGAAGTTGCAATAACTAATTAAACGTGACACTTTTTTTTTGTTTAAGTGCAAATAACATGCAAGTTCACTACCCATTGCCAACAACTTCTAAGGTTACGAGACTAAGATTACTTTAAAACCCAAACAAGAAACATGAATTGAAACCATAACATTTAATTACTTAATAAATTAAGAACACATACATTCCATACATGATAAATTACATCAAAGAATAAAAGATACCACATGTTTTCAAATAACATAATTTAATAATAAGATTACAACTCTTATTCCCCAAATGAGGTGAATCCAATAAACATGGTTACATAATACATCTTCCACCTCAATAACAAATGAGGGGTAATTAATTACAAGTTTCCAACTGAAATGAATAAAGCATGAAATGAAACTGGATCCCATGAGCTCTCCAACTAGAAATCTCATCCACACAAACAAGAAGAAAACCCAACGGATTAAGGTGCACGTTCCACCCAACCATGTGATACCCGAAGGCTCACCCCCCGTGCTAGGAGATAGTAATAAGGATTCCTAGACAAGACCATCTACCTCTTCTAGACATAGGCTAACCTACACCAACACAACGAATCACATGAACCATCCAAACATAAGAATAACACAAGTATGACTAACATCAATGACATGTCACATTGCTTCCAGAAATAAAACAAATCAGGTATGTTAAGAAGACCATACACATAAAACCAAATACCAACTGTTGTCGTAGAAAGAGTGTCATCACACAGCTCGACATGGGATATCTTTTGGGAATCTTCATAGGCTTCGACCCCCACTATGGGATATCCTAGTGGCCTCAACCGAATCCTGGCCCCCATACTCACTCATGCAGAATCAAATACCTCTCCTAAAGACAAGATAGATGACCTTGCCATTCCAAGCCTTCCCACTCATCCCAAGCCTATACGAGCACTTGTGTCTATGAGTGAGGCTTAAATTATCTTGATTAATGTGAAATACTACCCAAACTTCTAAGTATATTGCTTTAGTTATCACTTGATTAAACCACCTCTAAAGGTTACCCAGTTTACCTCTTTGGGCTCTAGCGCCTAACAAAAGCCACTCTTCTACTTGACAACACATACAAACCAATCACCAAGGGAATCCCAAGTGCATACTAACAAGATAAAACCACTCCAACTCTAGGAGGAACACATAATGAAAACTCACTCCAAACACTGGAGGAAACAAAACACATAATCCACTCCTTCCAAAGGCGGCACAAACCACATAAACCACTCCTAATCCAAAGTAGGCACAAATCACATAATCCACTTCTAATCCAAGGAGACACAAACCATCCCCGTTCGTGAAAACTGGGTAAAACAACAAGATACAACTATACACACTACCCAAGGCAATACAAAGGTTGACTAACATATTACGACAACCCACACAATTAAATGAAAACCCCATCTGGAAGACTTACATAAATAATTCACTCCATTTTCCCAGCAACTTCAATGAGAGAAAACTCATAACAAAAAGACACTTTTGGCAATTAAATAACCTACTTTAGGATTTCCTAAATCCAAACAACGCAATGACATATTGCATGTAATCAATTAAAATAGGATTACTAAATCCAAGCAAAGCAATAATACATCATTTGCAAACATCCAAGGTAAGTAAAATTACATTTACAACATTAAGTAATTCAAAACCCTAATTGTTTAATTTCATCATAATTTAAATAAGGGCTAATCCACTTACTTCAAATTTTCTCAATTACAATTAATAATAAGAATCAATTTAAAAAACAATAAAAACCTTTTTTTCTTAAAGAATCAACCTTTGCATCTTTTCTAATAAAAATAATCTAAAAATAATTATATTCAATTATATGATTAAACATATAAATTTTATTTAAATATTTTGTAAAAACCATATATATTCCCAACAAACTCTAAATAAAATCCAATTATTTAAAATATATAGTATATATATTATATTGATATACAGTAATATATGTATATATATATAAAATAATAATAAAAATTTGTTTAAATAATAATATAATATATATATAATATAATATATAAATATTATATATAATACATATATATTAATATATATATAATATTAAAAAAAACAAACAAACAAAATAAAATAAAATTTAGAAAAAGCAATTTTTATTAAGCCATGAGCCCCCAAAAGGGAGGAGGATGTACATAGTGGCTATGTGCCTGCCTCCCCTCGCGGAGGCTTACACGCCTCTGCGGGCAAAGACTTCACACAGTGTGGGGAGCGCTGCCACAACAACGCTTCATCAGCAGGCTATGTATAGCCACAGCTTGCACCCTCCCCCTACTACAAAACCAAATTTTTAAAAAAAATTAAACTTTTTTAATAAAACACTAAGAAAATTTCTCTCATGGTAATTCCCAAAACCAAAAAAATCGACGTAAAATTTTTCTTTCAAACAGTGGAAAAATTTCCAAATAAACTCTCATTCAAAATTTGTATATATATATATAAAAAAAAAAACATATATATATACAAAATTTCCATTTAACACTCAAATTGGACAAATTTTTCCCACATAAATTTTCAAAAAAACTAATTTCTTGATTCCAAGTTTCTAAATAATTTCTAAATCTAAACACATAGGTTTTCAAAAAGATTTCTTTTGTTCCTCTATATTTTCTATTGTTAAACTTGAGAATTTATGTTGAAGAGTTTGTATTTTCCACAAGAATCTAAAATTTCCCATATGATCAACAGGGTTTTCAAATTGTTTCCAAGCAAGTTTTTTCAAAATTGAAAATGCAAATTTTCAAAACAATTAAACAAGAATGAACCTGTGATCTGAAGCTTGAAGAAGAAAAGTTGAGCTTCCCTGCAAGATAATTTTCCAAAGCTCTTCCCAAGTCTTTACCCAAATCCAAGAAGCATCCCAAAACAAGAAAACCTCTATTTCTTTTTACAGCAATCCTTCTTTTTTTTTTCAAAATGAAATATCTTCCCCAAATATAGTCAACTTTCCCCAAAATATCCCACAACCACCATAGTTATTTCTCCTCTATCCATTTTGAGGATATTTTGTTTATTTTAAAAATTTAAAATCAAATTTCTTTTCAACATGACTTTATTACTTTATTATAAAATTTGTATTTCAAAATGAATTTAAAGCTTTTTAATAATTTCTTTTCAAAAAGCATTTAAACTTTTAAAATTTTCTTTTCAAAAGAATTTAACACTTTTAATTCCAAAATGGATAACTTAATTCGTTTCAACACAATTAATTTAATTAACCAATAAAATAAATCTAATCCAAGATTAGATTATTTTATTAATTAATAAATTAAATGACATTTCTAACATTATAACTAGATTTATTTAATAAACAACTTAAATACATAAATCTATTTATTTACCTTTTCCAACTTGCAATTAAATAAAATCAAGGAGAGATGAACAACAAAGAAGCAACTTAACTCGACTAAAACCTGATGACACACTATGACTAGGGTGATGACTTGGCACGGAAAACCTAGCTACTATCTCCCGATCGAATACCGTTGGCCAATGGACACACTCAAACCTATGAAACCAAGTGGAGTCGATGTCCTATACCACACCGCTAACAAAAAAGTATATCTAACATGCATATATATAACATAATAAAACACAAATCGCGGAAGAGGAAATCTTAGAATCGTAGGGTGCTCGCAAGCGAGTGGTACAATCTCGTCCCCTTCACCAATACAGTATTACTAACTGACGAATTTAACATCAATAATATACTCAAAAGCATAAAGCATCATTAATTCAAATATCTGCTAAGCTAATCCAAAGCATTCCATAATGATAACATCAAAGTAAAATACCATCGATTAGGAACACTATGAACAGGATAGCATTAACAGAACAAAAGCATAACAAAGACAAAACATGTCCCATCAAAAGAGCCAAAATGAGGGGTGCTACACAATGTCTGGGGTTCAACTGCTTCAATCATGCACTCATCTGTGGAGACATGAAATACAATGTCATCCTTGTACTTTTCAACAATTTTCCTTGGGATCTTTTCTCGTTCATTCATGTTGCTTTTGAATACAACAAGGAATGTTGTTTAAACATTGTCCTGATTCTTCAGGTCACCCAAGATGTGCATATCATCAAAAAATTGATGTGTAAGAGGTCTTGATGTATCCAAAATTACCACATCATCTCTTTTGGGAAGCCATTTAAGAAAGTAGAACAATAAACAAACAATCAGGGAACCAAACTTAAATGCATATTTCTTTTCCCTTGTCATCTTCAAGTTTTCAAACAATTATTGCCAGAGAAGTTTAGACAGATCATATTCTGCTCCATTTGCTACCATGTCATATCTGGTGTATATAGTTGTAGCAGACACAAAGTTTTCCCTATTTGTGAAGTAGATCTTGTGACCGATCATTATGGCTGCATACGTCATAACAAGATTGGTAATAGGTTTTGTTGCAAGGGCTCTTTTGTCAAATGTTGCTCTGGTAAGTTCCATCACCACTTCATTTTTCACTGACTTCAGCACCGGTATGGGTCTGGTACCACAGATTTCAGTAACAACCTTGATCACTTCTTTGGTTATTACCGTGAGGTCTATCAGTCCACAAAAACTTATCATGAATTCTGCTAAGAGCAGGTTTAAAATACTTGTCATCAAGAATGGAACTAAAGTTGGGAAATTGATTCCACTGATCCAAATTCTTCGCAACAATATTTGCATATTCTGGTTTTTTCAAGAAATCATCCCTGATGAGCTCATTGTGCCACATATCTATCAATTTGATGTGATTATACTCCTCGGTTTTAACACGAATGTACATTCTAGTGTCTTTAGTGGGCATGACACCATGAGGAATCGATGAGAAGGTGCCCAGAGGGTCATCTTCGAATACCTTCATGGAATACTTCTTATAGGAAGGTCTAGGTCTTTCTGACATGTTTACAAATACAGGGGTTGCCATCTTTTCACAAACCAAGCTCTAATGATTTTAGAAAGAAGATTCACACAAACCCACAACAACATAGAAGAGTAAAATACCATTTTCTTTCGTCAGAACTAGAACAAGGGTTTGCTCAACTCACTCTTCAAATTGCCTCAAGATTGCTCCAAATCGCTTTACACTTTCTTTAAATGCACAAGTGATCAAAACATCTTACAAATTCACTTTATAGATCAACGAGCTGCCGTAATTTGCATTAAATGCGGTAGAACTCAAAAAACTGATAAAAACCTTCTTCATTGCACTGAAAAACCCTAATTTTCTCCTCAAATGATCATGCCTGCAACATTTCTTTCGGTTCCTTTTGCATAAGCTTTGTTTATTCATTTTTTACAACATATCTTTGTTCCAACTTCTGACATACGCCAGGTATCCAAGGGGGGTTTAACAATTTTCTGTTAATGCTCCCCCTAAGACCATACCAGGTCTAATTATCGGAGGAATTGTCTACACCAAATGAGGGAATAGACACATTTGATGTCACTGGATCTTATTTCTTCTTCCATATCTTGTTCATTTCTTGCTTAACTTCATTCTTGTCAATTGTCTCCACTGGTTCATTCTTCTTTACCAGATCATATTGCTTTCCTCCTTTACTTCTGCATACTTTTGAAATGTGTTTGAGATTGCTGCAATTGTAGCAAACAACATTTTTCTAATTTGTTTGACCTCCATTAACCCTTGATCTGCACTAATTTGCTTGTGTCCAAACTTATTACATGCATAGCAGTAGCCAACATAAGATTGATTTGTTCTACCTCCTTTAAACCAATTCATCATCTAAGTTCTGCATTCACTGGCTCTATGTCCAACTTTCTTGAATACAAAACATTGTTCGGAGAAGGATCTAGTATACTAGTTTATTCTACTTCTACAATCTATTGCCTTGTGACCAAATTTATTGCATGAAAAAAAAACACCATTGAAAGATGGGTACCTTTGAGCATTTGGCTATCTAATAGGCGGTCTTCTAGCAAAGCTTCTTGGATTTCTTGTATGTTTTCCTTTATCTTGAGTCTTTTGATTGTTACGTTTGGTCTATATAGTTTTATTTCACTGTCGAACCTAAACCACTTTGTCTTTTAGTTGGTTTTTATCCCCAATCAACTTTATCGAAGCTTAGGGAGCGAGCCGACTTTATCTTCATAGACGCTTCCAATTTGTTTCGTTTAGCACTTCGGTCTGCCTTGAGCATCTATTGTCGCGACCACTATAATCGACACCTTTCACCTTTCAATCTTCAATCCGGATCTTCATTTGTTTGTTTTTAATTGTTCACTTACTTTCTATGTCTTTGACTTC
Source organism: Sequoia sempervirens (assembly GCA_007258455.2). Classification (NCBI taxonomy): domain Eukaryota; kingdom Viridiplantae; phylum Streptophyta; class Pinopsida; order Cupressales; family Cupressaceae; genus Sequoia; species Sequoia sempervirens. Next base: position 4,000 of record VDFB02132660.1, on the reverse strand, counting down.
TATTTTTCAATTTTGATGTATCTATTCACTTCATCAAGATTTTTTAGATCTTTTTCTTATTTTCAGCCGGAGCCAAGATCTTTCAAGAGCCATCTAGAGTTCTTTATCATCCATTTCCATCTTCAAGATCTTCCTCGCCGCGGCTTCAGCGAACCGCTTTGATAACAATTCGTTAGCCCATTGCCATTGCAACAAAAGATCGACCTTTAATGCCTCGGGATACAACCGTCGAGTTAATTTCAGATCCACGAGGCGTTAGTCCACCAGGGAGCGTTGACCATCTGCCAACACTACTCCTTACAAACCTCTCACTTGTACAAACACATATTCATGTTATGAAGTATAAGATAGCCTTTTCCTTCACTCTTGACTATATTTTTTATCACAATGAGATGGACTTATTTTCTCCCTATTTCCCACTACTACCATAGTTCATAATTGTAAGAAACCTTTTGCTTTCTTTCCCTTTTCTCGCTGTCATCTACTCTCTTTATCATCATGTCAAAATTTTGTCTTCTATTTGTTTTTCCTTGGTTTTGATTTATCTTTTGAAGCTTCTTTATGACTTCTTTGGTTCATTATTCATCTTGACAAGGATTCTCTCTTTTAGATTGTCTTGCATATCCTCTTTTCAACAAACCCTTTATGATTGAGTACTATTACTATAGACCATCTTTCCTAATCTTCATCACTATGATAACAGTTCTTTAAAAGTGACCTATTTCTCATGACTAATATATCTTTCCTTTGACTAAATTCACATTGTTCATTCATGGCTTTGTCTAATTTTCCTTGTATTCATACTAAGAAGGTCATTTCTTGATAAAAACCCATGCTTCTAGATCGTGTTTTCCTCATATGATCATCACCACTTACCACACTACTATTGACTATCCCAATTGCTTACTGTCACCATGGTTTTGGTTAGGGATTAAACAAGAATATCAACATTGATAATCTCTTTTAACCTTTGTAGATAACCCTTAAAATTATATTTCAATCTCTCACTAAGGTAGGAAAACCTTATAAAATTTATGGCCGGAAACCCTTATGGAAATCTATCACCATATGCTCTTTGAGATAGGAATATGGTTTAAAAATGCTTAAATGCATCTATCATGAAAATGATCATGAAAACAAACATAATGCAAGCTCTTTTAATACATTAGAAACTCCATGAGATAACTATAGGACTTCCTAATTTGATGGTGGGTAAAAGTACAAACCCGTGTCACACTTTATAAAGGAATCGACCAACACCAAAAAAAATTCTCAACTTCGACCACATTAAAGTGGTCTTTATGTTTTGAATTTCAAAATGATGTAAACTAATGAAATGTATAACTCTTGATGAAGTTTATTGTAATTTTTTAGATTTCAAAAAATGATTTTTTTTATCAATTCAAGAGCAAATTTTGAAATGCTAAAAATTTCAAGAAAAAGTGACGTTCAATTGATGTCAACAAATAAATGGAAAAAAACTTCATTTTCCCTTAATTTATTTTTTTCCAAATGGGTAATTCAATATCTAGTGCATGGAAAAAAAGAAGAAATTTTGATGTATATTTTTCTCGTAATAACGTTTTAAAGTCAAACTTACCAAAATTTGATAGTTTTCATTTGACATCAACTATTGTCTACTCTTTTTATCAGTTTCAAAAAAATATACCCTTTTGAAAAGGATTCTCTCCTATACTGCACCATATATTTTCTAAATTTTTTAATACGTTTTACTATTTTTTAATTTCTAATCAACCCTTTTTTAACTTTAACAACCTACTTGCATTATTTAAAATAAAAAAAGCATAATTAAAATAATTAAAATATCAAAAAATATATATATTTGGATTCTTAACTCCGAGCTCTACAAATGGGTATTTTTAGTTTTTTTGAAAAAAATCATTTTGACTAAAGAAATATCATGTTCAAGTGAAAAAATTTAGAAATTTCTGAAAAAGGATGAGGTGGCTGTCAATAAGGATGCCACATAGACAATTTTGATAGAGGGGGTTTCACCCAAAACCCTTTCTATAGAAACCTTACACCTGTATTGAGTCATATTTTAAAGCGACAAAGGGAAAAATTCAAATTTTGCAATTTCGGGTGAAAGGGTTTCGCCTGAAACTCCATGTGCCACATATAGGCCACGTGGTTTCAGGTGAAACTATTTCAACCAAAACTATTTAGGTTGAAAGGGTTTCACTGAGAACTATTTGGTTGGCTGAAAGTGTGACACAGGTTTGTTCTTTTATCATGGCTCATAGGTTGGTGTTGATAGTATGGCAATGAAACACAACAAAAATAGTGTTTGAGTTTTCACACTTGATAGTGTTTTGACATTGATAGTAACAAAGACATATTGACAAGGGTTTTAACCATTTTGATAATGTTATTGACACATTTAATGACCTCCTTCAACCTTTGGGTTCTATCATCCATAGTCCATTATCATGGAGGGTTTTCTAGCTTGATATCTAACAAGGGTTTAATTTTTTCAAGATGCTTGTGAGGGTTTGAGCTTTTGGCAGTGGCAAAACATTTTATAAAGAACTCATCATGTGATTGTATAGTGAATATAACCATATTCCTAGAAATTGCACCCTATGCAAAGTTATGAAAACCGAAAGCTTAGAGAAACATGGGATCATTTCAAGGATGTGGGTCACCTAAAGTTGAAATGAACTCTTCTCTAGAGAAGGCTTCACTTCCATGGTGTCACCTAAACTACTAATCAATTATGTAAAGGGAAAGGGAGAAGTATATAAAAAATGAAGATTAAATCCTATGGTGATGCACCTAAACGTTACTTGGATTTGAAACTAGACTTCATACACTTGCAATGACTGAAGATAATTTTGCACAACTCACTTTTGTATATATTTTTGCAAAAGTGTTTCACAAACAGGTCCTGATATTAAGATTCCTAGAAGGAAATTTAATTTCACATCTAAAATTCATTACATCTTTTGACACAATTTGTAACCTGCAAAAAACATGCTTTATGCATAAAGGTTCTAAAATCTGAGACAAAGCTCGAAGGAAATAAACATTTACCTCACTAAAAGCTTGATCAATCAACTGATTGAACACAAAAAATGCAAAGAGAAAGTAGGCAAGAGCTTCAAATCAATAATAATCAAGGACTTTACTGAATTTCATCTCCAAAATTTGAGTTACAAAATTCTGCTAATCTGAGAGAGGATCAAGTAAAAGTCACAAAACTTCAGAAAAACATATGAGAACTCCTTTCCAAAGATGAAAAAAATGTCTTATATACAAAAGATGTCAGCCCCTAGGGCTTACAAAAAATATCGTACTTTAAAAAGATCTTTACCTTAGATCTTTTAATGAAGTTAATTCCGCATTGAATGTATATCCTTGTCCGCTGGTGTGTGAAGGATCACCCCTGTGAGAAGCCTTGATCTTTTGTAATGCATTTAATGTGCCAACCTCTAGCCCCGTGTTCACTTCGAACTTCTCTGAAGAGCTGTCTCGAATCCCCTGGAGCACTATCATTAATTTCTATCTGCCCTTTCTAGTTGACATCCTGACTCACCGCGACTCACGGTTCTTTTGTTTACCAACGACACCTCTTGGATATTGAACTGATTCATTGCTTTATTCTCAAAGAAGATCCATGTTGCCTATGTTCCACTGATCTTCCTTGCCGGGGTGGTCAATCAGTCAAATTGTCAATGGCTCGTATTTGGCTCCCTCTGATTGGTTGAACTCATGCCACATAGATCCCTGATGGTCAAAGTTCTTCATCAAAATGACCACATGTCGAGCGAGAGATACTAGCCGCGGTCTCAATCGGGAGTGAATACATCTTTGTGGAAGTAAAATGCATTTGCGATAGCTTGGGACTACTTCCAAGGGACTCCATCGAAATGTGGAGCAGGTATCATCTTACGTATCAGCACGGGTGAGACAATCATTCTTGGTTAGATATCGCGGTCGCCTCTCCCCAACTGGCCACCGGACATCTCATTTCATTGGC
>VDFB02132659.1:0-16350 GCA_007258455.2 Sequoia sempervirens | reverse complement strand
TTCTCTGGCACGAGTGTGGGCAAATTTAAGGTCTTTTAGCGCTCCTCTTGATTTCATTGTTCATTTTCTATTTTCTCTTGCGCTTGAGTTTGTTCGTTCTTGAGCTCCAGTTGCTGGATTTGGACTACTCGCGTGTGATTCCTTGAGCATTCATATTGATTTGTCGCCGCTAGGGCACCCTGGTTCGCAGTGATTTCCCTGGGCAGGGTCCGATCGGATTTGATTCATGGTAAGTCCTCATTGACCTCTCCCTTCATTTTGCGCTTCGTGATTGAATCTTTAAAGTTCGTTGATGATTATACGGGTCGACCCTTGCTCATTTTTTCGTGATTTCATATTTATTGAGTTAGGGTTTGGTTCACCTTTTCACAAGTTTTCAAAGCCTACACTACGCATCCTTTCATTTTGACAATTGAATTTGGGGTGTACAGGTGTGCCTGGGCGTTCTTTTGAGGTCGCACCTTGTTTGTGCATAATCTGGTTTAATTTATGAAGGTAGGGTTTCATTATGTCCGCTCAGGGTTGTTAAGTTTGGTGGAGTCATTGTGATCCTTGCATCCTGTGTCTAGCTCGACCTTGCTCGTAACGTCTGAGACCCTGGTGTGCCCTAGTTTTATCATTTTGAGGGATAATGTTTGAAAACTTCGAGCTTACCCTAGCTTTCATGGCGGAAGTCTGGTTGTCAAATTTAGGGCATCACTATTTCGTTGCGGGGATCCACCATTTGAGGATCTAGGGAGTTTGAATTCAACTATGATTGAAATTTGGCTTATTGGGATTGATTTCATGTCCATTAGATCCGGATAGGAGGCTTTGTATGATCACTCCACGAATTGTCTGCACGTAGAACGATCATCGGGTTTCTGAGGTGTCCGCAGAATTTCTGCGCATCCGGATTTTCCCCAGTTTTACCATTTTCCCGAAGTGTGGAGAATTCCCGGGATTTCTAACTGCCCGCAGAAATCTGTCCCACCTGGATTTTTCTAGTTTTCTGTCTGGTTTCACTTGAGTTTGGTTTTCGAGATTGAATTAAGGAACTAAATGTTGGATGATGAATTCTTGTTTCTTAATAGATGAATCTTATGATAATCATCCATCTCTTTTGTCCTAATTGATGATTTATTTGATAAAATGATGTTTTGACTACGAGAGTCTGTCTAGGTCAGATTTCTCCAAAATTCTGCCCAACTGGATTTTCCTAGATTACCTCATTTTCCTGGATTTTCAGTTTGATGTTCAAAGATTTATTTTAAGTGGTTTCATTGGGTTTTGGAACTAACCTTTGATTGAAATATGGATGATAATTGGATTTTAATGAGGCTCTTTTATGAATGTAGGCTGAATCAAGTAAGGCAGTGGCAGGGAAGTCCAAAGGAGATATAGAAGGAACTTCAATTACGGATACGGAAAGGATAAAGTTGGATCTGAAGAACCAGTTGTCGGATAGTAAGTTGATCTCAGTTTGGTCAGAGGTCTCTGATACAAATGTTGGAGCTTCGAGATATGAGGAGTTCAAAGGAAGGATGGCTTAGAAGGATCTATCGGCTTTGACAAAGGGGATGGTGAATTCCGGACTGGCTCATGTGGCAGGATTTCCTCCTGCGGTTCAGTGCTACGAGTTAATATTGGAATGTGCCCATCACTATGACCTTGGTACATAGAGGATCATTAGTCCTAATGGGACAGTGTTGGTAAATCTTAATCCGGTCTCCATTGCCCAAGCATTTGACATGCCAGACTTACCATGTGTGTATGCCTTAGATATGGACTTGGCTAGGACTTACTATGATGATGAACCTATAAAAGCTCAGCAGATGATCAACTCCTGGCTGGAGAAGCCAAAATCTCATTTCTCTAAGCTGCCTAAACAGATACACAGGGTAAAGTTTTGACAAGATATATATGATGCAATCACACTGTTGAGCAGGGTGGCAGGCTTAAAAAGTGCCAGGACATTGGAGAACTGGATGGTGCATGTCATTAAAAAGATTGAGCGTGGTCTCAATTACCACTGGGCAGGGATTATAAGTACAAGTGATTGACAGGCAGATGAGAGATGTGTTGGAGTCAAAGAAATTCACCATGACATCTTATGTGGTATATATTCCTGCTAGATTTCATCCATACAGGGGATTGAGTCCAAATGGAACATTAGGGAAAGATGTCATCTATGAGGTGTACCCTGAGTTGCACCTAGGGAGTTCGAATTACCGAAGAGTGAATGATGCATTCACTATGCATATTACTAGGTTGCTTTAGAATGTAGAGCATGTGAGAATTTCTGATGGAGCCAAGGAACTGATTAAAAGATATGGAGCCCGGTTTATACAATTCCCCACCTTCTCCTATATAAAAATTGATGGATGCCCGACTGCTCCATACAGATTGCCAAGATATCCTACTGACCACATCGTACTCTTGGAGGTTACCAGGCAGATATGTGATTTTGATGTTGTCGTTAAAAATGAGAAACATAAGATAGGGTTTGGTGGAGATTTTCCCTTAAGAATTGGTACAAGTGAAGTCTTCCCTTCAATCAATTCTGCTCATGCATCAGGGGAAGAGTTGAGTACTTTTGGCTTCTCTTTCCATTCTAAGAGGGCGGGTTTTGACATCACTGGCGAAGCATAGAAGAGGGCTACCAAAGATTATCACCACAAGGATGATCTAGAAGACTATTGGGTGAACAACAAGGATGAATTTGAGGTGAGAAAGAAAAGGTATTCTAGGCTTCTAGTTGATGTAATCGGGATGTACAATGTCAAGTTGATTCCTGATCAGTTGGAGGATGACGGGAATCTAGTCTAGGATCATGCATATGAACTAGTCAAGGATAGACCCATTGGAGAGATAAACTGGTCAGAAAATGAGATAACTGAGTTGGAGGAGCTGATGGCTCCTATTATGAAATCTACCAAGTCATGGCTGAAACATAAAGTATGGGAACTGGAAAGTGAGAAGGTACCTTACACTTTTAATTTGATGGAAAATCTGAATGCTCTTTCTACCTCAGAGGAATCAGGTGAGGATGATTCTAAAGGAAAAACCAAGGTAAATTCACCTTTTAAGATTAAAATCAGAGGCCCTAAGGAGGGTGAACCTGAACAGAAAAGAAAACCCAAGGGAAAGAAGAGGAGCCGTACTTTGAAAATAGGTAAGTCTACAGAAGAGGAGGAACTTGAGAAGGCCGAGAAGGAAGACACTCCTCCAAAGCCAAAAAGGACAAGGATAACTAGGGCCTCTAAAAAGAAGGATCAGGAAACTTCTAAGGATAAGGCAAACCCCCATGTGGTTGATGTGGAGAGCCCAGGAGAGAAACCTCGAGTTTATTCAAGAAGGTCAAGAACTCCATCTCCCAAGGAGACTATGCAAAAGGTGGATTCCCTTCCAATGGCATCCACTGTGGAATAACAGAAAGGTACCTCTCCTTCATTGGGCATACCTAAGCAGATGATTCATGAAGAGCATGAGACTAGTGAGGAGGTCGAACCATTTAAGGACAGGGAACTTCATAGTGCAGCTGCTGAGTTTGAGGTAGGAGATGTGGAAATGCATCATTCCCCTTTGGTACAATATGAGAATTCTCCTACAAGTAGTAAGAATAGTAAATCTCCTGAGAAAGAGGATGTTCTTGTTAAGACTCCATCACCCCTGCATGAAGAAGAGTCGGAAGTGGGAAACAAAGGTGATCAATCTCCAGAAAAGGAAAAGGATAAGACGGTAGATCAGCATGAAGAGGTTAAGGAAGGTGAAACCCGGGTGAATCCTGTTGTTCCGGATTGGTTAGACAAGGAAATTAAAAGAAAGCAGGTCATTGTTGAGGACACTTCTCTCAATTGGGATGAAATGTTGGCCAAGATTGGAAAGGGTAAAAAGAAAAAGATGGCCAAGGTGGTTTCCAAGATCAAAAGGGACGAAGCTAGTAATAGAGTTATTCACATTGCCACCCCTGTTGTAGGTAAAAGTGGAGATGAGGTCACTAGGGAGGAGTATGATGTACAGACCATTAGTCTTGGGCCCACTTCTATGGAGCAAGATATTTAAGAGTATGAGGGATCCAGTGCAGTGATTATTGGGAGATTGAGGAAGGAGACACAGTCCAAACATGAACTAAAGAAAGAAAATGAAAAGCTTAGGAAATGTCTGGAAGATTTGATGAAACCCTTACAATATTTTCACCCATCTTTTTTTGCTATTGCTTGTTTCTTGCCGAAAGAGACCATCTCTGAATTAGAAAAAATGAAATCTTCCACTCAAGCTACAATGAATTGGTTGCAGGAAGTACAGGCTAAGGGAGATGATGCAATAAAAGAGATCCTTTCAACTAGAAAGGATGCAATGAGAGCTAAGGATTGGTTAAGTCATGTTTAATCTCAGGATAAGGAGGACACTAATCTCTTACTACAGAAAACTAGGACAATCATGGAATATAGTAAGGATCAGCTAGTGGTTGATGGAATTCTCTCCTCATCTAGGGTTAATGAGCCTTGGGAGTGGTTTGAAGCCCTGCAAATCCGATAGAAGATCATCAAGAAGATCTACAAACAAAAGAATCAAATTGATGGTAATTTAACTAATTCTTATGATGGATGCATAACCTTTTTTGAAATCATGACTGGCAGGAGAAAGATCGCCCCTAAGTACTTAAGTTTCGAACAATTGAAGAAATTGTGGCATGATGTCTATGCCCCTGATATTGAGGATTCTGTGATAGGACACCAATTAGATGATGCAGCTACTTATCTGGCTATGATGGATAAGTACCTTGTGTACAAGGGTGATTGGGATAAAACAGTTAAGCAGTCAAGGGAAGAGATTGACTCAATTGAATGTCGGATCAAAATCCTACCCTTGCCACCTGTTGTTGAGTTGGATAGGGTACTTTTGAAAGTTCATGGATTGCTGGATCAGAATAAGGATAAGGGAGGCGGTAGTTAATACCATGCTACTTCATGATTTGTGCTTCCCTATTATTATAGGACATGTATTGATCCGGGTTGCATTGGGGGGATGTATTGTGGCCGACCTTGATGATGTACCGGCATTTAATGTGTTCCTTATTTTGAATCTCCTGAGGCTGACTTGTTTTGGCTATTTTATTTTGTAAATGTCTAGCTGGGCCGACATGTTTTGGGGTCTTCTTTAAATTGGCGTTCTTGCCTCATTTGTAAAGGGTCAGATAGATAATAGAAATTAGATAAGCTAGATTGAAGAGAAGAGCTAGAGCATTTTGTAATAGAATTAGTAGTTAGTTCTCTTGAGCAAGTGTTGTAACATAGAACAGTGGAATTGTTGCTACATATTGGTGACCTAATACAATTGAAAGCATTGTGGTTTCTCTGGTGAATTGTTGTATGTACTTTAACAAGTTATAATCTATCTCCTACTTCATTTATACTTTTAATAGGGTATAATCTTAGACTAACATCCACCATGGTTTCAACAGTTCCCTACATAAAAATCTTGGGTGGTCTCTTTGTCTCTCCTCGACATTAATGTTTATGGTTAATTGCTTATTCATCAGATTTGAGATTAAGCAATCTTTAAAAAGTTTATTATTATGTGACAACCTGATTCGCCCCCTCAGCCATCCTTGTTTTCCAATAGATATAACTCGAACTCTTGCTGATGCGAACTCACTTGAATAATGAATATGAATGAATGATGATAGAGAGAGCAGCGCCTTGTATAAATACTAGTCGATATGATCTCCACCAAACAATGCGTCTCTTCAAGATAAGTCGGCCTCTTACAAAATGATGTCTCTTACAAAAGGTGGCGAGCATTTTATTTATGTCGGCTATAATAAATACAATATAAATTGTTATTTGAATGAAGTGCCTCTTCACAAAAGTCGGCTCCAAATAAATAAATAGCCATGTATTACATTTATTACCACATCACACATCAAAAAATATACCGATTGACATCGCAGGCACCCGGGATCCCGACTTACTAACACTGTTTCTTCCTAAATCATTCCTCGGTCTAATCGTTTAATCAAATTCCCCTATCTGATTAAATTCATCAGTATCCTCTCTTGGTTAAATAAATCACTTTATCTGAATCAAGTCATTTCTCTTGTTAATTAAATCAATCCATCTGATCTAATAATCAATTTATTTGATTAAAATCTCTAAAGTCTATCCATTAAATTAAATAAATTAAAAACTTATTTGATTTAATCTAACACCATCCCTTTTAATTAAATAAATCAAAATATTTATTTAATTAGCCTCTTATCATATTCCTCTCTTATCTGATTTAAATAAATCCATAAATTTGAGCCAAATAAGTCACATCATCTAATCTCCTGTTAAATTAATTAACCCTTGATTAATTTAACCTCATCTCATGTCACATCCTCTAGATAATGCAAGTTGCACATGAAAATAGATTTAATTCATTTATTAAATCCCTATTTTCCTCACATGGCATCTTTTGGAATATTCCTCTCAATTTGAATTCAAAAATTCCAAGTCAACATGTACATCCAACAAGGCATTTAAAAACCTTACATGTCCTTTGCCTTGAGCCAAGTGGCATTTACATTTCCTCTTACATGTCATTTCAACAAATTTAACACCAAATATTGGCATTTATTAAGTACAAACTCCTAAAATCTTGCACAACCATCATCCATTCATAGCTTGGACAAGTGGCATTCATATCATTGGATGAATGTTAGTCCCATTAATCGCTCAAATTTGGGCATTCATCCATCTTGAAATCCTATAAATGAAGAGCTCCTCTCCTCATTTTATCATCCACAATCCAAGTAAAGTTACCATACTAAAATACTTACTCATTCTCACCCATCATTTGAATTCTTAGCTAGGCTTTTTTGCAGATTTGGCTTGGAGTTCTCATCTTTTCATCAAAAGTGGATCAACAATCTCTTCAACATTCGAATCTTGCATCATAGGAATTGGGAAAGGGCCAATTTTCACATCAAATTGGCACCAATTCCCCCATGGGATCAAGTGTTTGCTATTTAAATTAGGATTTAATCTAGTTCTTATCGTTCCATTGTGTTCTTGCTTATTTTCTTTCCTATTTTGAGTTTGTAAATGGATTTCATGGGGAATCCTTCTTTTAGCTTGCAAATCCTTGTCTAACTCATTTATTCATGTTGTTTCTGTGCACAGGCAAGGTTCACATACCACTGAATTTTCCAGAATTTCATGCTGGGAGCAGCCCTGCTGCACACGCCTAGCCACTGCCTCAGGCCAGGAGAACTTCCATTCAACTGTAGCTCCTGCCACAGCAATCAGCCAATGGCACCCATTTTTGGAAAAGAGTTCACACGGAGTCACTCAATGTGATATCATCATGGAGTCACTCAACATGACGTCCATCATGGCTACACCCATGTATGGAAAGAAACAAGAGTACAAGTTCCCATCACGGAGTCACTCAACGTGATGTCATCATGGAGTCTCTCAACATGATGTCCACCATGGCTACTCCCATGTGTGGATAAACACAAGTACAAAGGAATCATCATGAAGTCTCTCAACGTGATGTTCTCATGGAGTCTCTCAACATGACATCCACCATGGCTACTCCTAGAGGGTGGAAAGAACCACATCTCCATCTTAGAGATGGACAAGGGCTTTCACCTCAAATTTCTTTGTCTCATAGAAAAATGCATTATAGAAAATCACAAAAGATCACTAATGTTGAGTCTCCCTCTCAACAAGTTCTTCATTCTACACAACTCCAAGCTTGTCTCGAAAGTGCACAAACTTCACTCTAGATAGAGGCTTGGTGAGAATATCAGCCATCTAATCATCAGTGCAAATATATCTCAACTGAATAGCTTTTCTCAATACCATATCTCTAATGTAATGGTATTTGATCTCAACATGTTTTGTTTCGTCGTGGAACACTGGATTGAAAGATAGCTTCACACAGCTTTCATTGTCACAATGAATAACAATCAGCTTTAATGATTTTCCAAACAATCATGCAAGGAGCTTCTGAAGCCACACTGCTTCTTGGGCTGCTACACATGTAATATATTCAGCCTCTACAGTGCTTAGTGCCATTGAAGACTACTTCCTCCTACACCAAGAAATTATTACAAACCCCAACCTAAAGCAACATCCAAATGTGCTCTTTCTTTCAGCTACACTCTCAACCCAATCTAAATCAGAATAGCCTTGCAACTTTAGATCTACACTAGAAGTATATCTCAAGCCATATCCAACAATGCCACAAAAGTATCTCAATATATGCTTAGATGCAACTAGATGAATTTTCATTGGTTCACATATGAACTAACTAAGGGCACTCACTACATAGCAAATGTTTGTTCTATTATTAACTAGATACATCAATGATCCAATCAACTGCCTATACATGGTGGGATCAACCAAATTTGAACTAGTTGCAGACTCACTCAACTTCTTCAAATTTGTTTCCATTGGTGTAGACATGGATTTGCAATCCATCATCCCAAATCTCTTCAATATATCTATGGTATATTTCCCTTGACTTAGAATTATCTCATTGGGTCTGTGCCATACTTCCAATCCTAGAAAGTAATGCATAAAACCTAGATCCTTCATCTCAAATTCAGAAGCTTACTCCTTGCATTTGATAATGAGATATTTTTCTCCAGTAAGAAATAGATCATCAACATAAAGAACTGAGATTAAAGCCTCACCATCAACTACCCTGAAGTAAATATTGGAATCTACATCATCCTTGGAGAATCCCAAGCTCCTCAAGTATCGATCAATCCTCTCATACCAAGAACGAGAAGCCTGCTTAAGGCCATAGAAGGCCTTCTTCAATCTACAAACATGAGACTCCTTCCCATGAATCACAAAGCCATTAGGTTGCTCAATGTATACTTCTTCTTCAATCACACCATTAAGGAATGTTTTCTTCACATCCATCTAATGTAGCTTCCATCCCTTAGTTGTTGCAATAGCAATAATAGTCCTGATGGATGTATAACAAGCAACCAGAGGAAATTTTTCCTCATAATCTATTCCCTCTTTCTTAAAGAATCCTCTAGCCATAAATATTTCTTTGTACATCTCAATGCTTCCATCTATTGCATTCTTGATCTTGAAAATCCATTTGGAAGATACAACTAATTTTCCTTTAGGTCTTGGTACAATGTCCCAAAACATCAATCTTGATAATAGATTGATATTCTTCAACCATAGCATCTCTCCATACTTTCTAACTTGATGCTTCCTCAACACCTGAAGGCTCAGACTCAATGATATGAATCATCAATGCTACATAGCTTGGAAAATTTTGTGGTATTTTGCTTTCTTTGAATGTGCCTCTAGGTGATGCATACTTCTTTGCATTTTGCATAGTTTTTCTATCCCATAGAGGTCTCTTTCAACCTATAGCAATATCTCTCAAACCATCAATAGGTTCTATGGGATCAATTGGATCACTAGCCTCTTATGGTTCAATAGACTCCCTTTGAATCTTCAGAGTATGGTCAACATCCATATCCTAAGGAGTCTCATGTTCTTCATTATCTATCTCCATGTATGACCCTTTAGATCTTTTGAATGCAACATATTCTTCAAAAGAGTCATCCCCATTGATTTCTATTTATTTCTGTCCTAGAATGTAAATCCTATAGGCCTTTGGAGATTCACTGTAACCCACAAATATTCCTTTATTGTCAGATGGTTCTAACTTATATCTCTTATCTTTAGGCACATGAATATAAACAGGACAACCAAAGATTCTCAAATGACTAACCTCGGGTTTCACACCTATGAATGCTTCTTTAGTAGTCATATTTTCCAATATTCGATGAGGGCTCTGATTTTGAACATACACTACAGTTATGGATGCTTCTACCCAAAGGAAGGTTTGTAAGTATTGATCATGGATCATAGCTTTGGTTGCCTCAACTATTGATCTATTCTTTCTTTCTGCAACTCTATTTTGCTGAGGATTGTAAGGAACACAAAACTCCCTCTTAATGCCTGCCTCAATGCATAAATTACGGAAGCCTCCAGAAGTGTATTCTCCTCTGTTATCAGATCTCAGAACCTTGATCCTCTTTCTAGAAAAATTCTCTACTTGAGCCTTCAATTCTTTTAATTTATCAAGTACTTCTTCAGACTCCTTAGACTTCAAAAAGTAAATCCAAGTCTTTCTAGAATAGTCATCAATGAAAATACATAATACCAAAAACCACTCAAGGCTTCCATAGACATTGGACCACACAAATCAGAATGAACAAGATTTAGAATACATTTTGATCTACTTTCACTACTATGAAAAGGACCCTTAGTATTATTACCCATTACACATCCTCTGCAAGTACCATCATGCTCCTGATTGAGTTTCGAAAGGCTAGTACCCATCTTCTCCATGGATGGAAGAGCTTTGAAATGAAGGTTTGAAATCCTCCTATGTCAAAGCTCACTCAAACTGGTGGAATCATGCAAAAATTCTTGAATTGGATGAATGGAAAGTCTATATAGACTCTCTTTCTGAACACCAATCACTCAGGTTGTCTTGATGCTAGAGTTCTTTGGCCAAGCAAGAAATTTTCCCTCAGAAAATGCAACTTGATATCCTTTGTCCTCCAAAGCTAAAATTGATACAAGGTTCCTCTTAATACCTGGTACGAACAAGACATCACTCAAATGAGTAGGGATACCAGAATCTAGGTGAAGAGAGGTGGCACTAGCACCTTTCACTTAATGGCAAGCATCACCTCCAATTATTACTTGAATGTTGGTTTCTCTTTCTACCAAATCTGAAAGATGATCTCTATAACCTGTAATGTGTCGAGAAGCACCACTATCAATCAACCATGTGCTACTATCAGTTGGAACATTGCTTGATAGGGTAGAGATGAATAGAAATACATTTGAGTTATCTCTTGAATCCTTCTGAGGAGAGACATTATCATCTGTAGTAGAAGCATGTTGCTTTAGTCTTGTTGAAAAGTCTCTAGCATAGTGACCATACTTGTCACATCTGAAGCATTGAATATGGGAGAGATCCTTCTTCTTCTTTGATTCAGGAGTAGAATTTGATTTCCTCTCTCTATTCCTCTTGAAATTTCCTTTTCTTCCTTCTCTTCTTTTCTTTCTTGAAGTTTGAGCAACAAGAACATGATTGTCTTCATTGTGATAACTTTGACCATTACCTCTTGCTACCAACTCGGATTCCTCTTGAATCCAATCTGCTCTAAGACAATCAAACTTTGGTAACTTATATCTTCCATTGATACCTTGGATAAAAGGCTCCCAAGATTGAGGAAGACCATTCAGTGCCAACATAACTAAGTCTCTATCTTCAACTATATATCCAATGGCATATAGTTGATCCTTCAATTCAGTAATCTTCATAAAGAAGGAGATGATTGAATTTCATTTATTCATCTTGATGTGATGAAGTTTTTTCCTTAAGGAAAGATCTCTACTAGTGTTACTGATCTCATACAATCCCTCCAAAGTAATGAACATCTCTTTAGAAATCTTCAACTTGGAGATAATAGGCACAAGGTGATCCTTCATGAAATCAATCAATATCTTCTTAGCCTTTGTGACATTCTTCCTCCATTATGTTTTCTTGGTCTCATTGGAAGGATCAGGTACCTCGCTCTCCACAAACTCGAGAATATCATTTTCTTCCAATGCAATAAGAACTCTAAACTTCCAAGAGGTGAAGTTAGAGGCACCATCAAGTCTATCTTCAACCTTGAGTCCGTTCACCATTTTTGAAGATACGATAGACTTTCTTAGATGAGAAGAGAAGAGGATTTTGCTACTTGTACAAATTTGAACACGATCTTGCTTAAACCCACTCTGATACCATGTTAATTTTAGACCAGAAATGAAGATAAGCAGCAATAAAACAAATTCAATCAATAGAACACAACATATACTCTGGGAAAACCCTCCTTGAGGGAGAAAAACCCAGCAACAGTATATCACCTATATATTAAATAGAATAGCAACAAAATGCTTTATAAGGAGGCCAAACACAAGGCCGATGATAATGATGACACCACACACAATGAATATCAAACTTCTTCTTGAGTCGATTTGTTGTAGATATAACTTGAACTCTTGTTGATGTGAACTTACTTGAATAAAAAATGAATGAATAAAATAGAGAGAGTAGTGCCTTGTATAAATACTAGTCGATATGATCTCCACCAATACATGTGTCTCTTCAAGATAAGTTAGCCTCTTACAAAATGATGTGTCTCTTACAAAAGGTGGCAAAAATTTTATTTGTTGGCTACAATAAATAAAATATAAATTGTTATTTGAATGAAGCGCCTCTTCACAAAAGTTAGCTCCAAATAAATAAATAGCCACGACTACATTTATTTATTTTCTTATTAATTAATTCGATAGAAGGATGAGGCCTGAAGCTATATCATCAATATTTCCACCTTCTTACAATATTTGAGACATCTCACAAGTATATTTCATTAGCCCATTCCTAAAAATAACTTGTTAACATTATTTTCCAAAATCTAAATTTGGAAATGGGATTTCACCTACAAGTCCAATGTATCGATTCCTTTGATAAAATTATAGACAAAGGGGTTACCATAGAAAAATATCTTATTTCCAAAGGACTTACAAAAATCTAAAGGACACCAAATACAATAACAATAATTAGTACAATGATAAACCCTATTTTTGGGAAAAGAACATAAGCATAGTCAATGCTAGTGTAATTGATGCAAATCACATTCAAAATGCCCAAATTTTGATAGCACCATCATTATCCAACAACCAAAGCATAAATACAATCCAAAACAATTTTCTCATTCCACAAGGATAGCCTAAACAAAACAACACTCCTAAACACAAATATACTCCATTAAGGGAACCCATGAAAGTGGTTTTTTGAAAGCTAGTCCAAGAAAACATGATCAAATTTCTTATGAAAAGACCTTTCGATGAAAACCAACCAAAACTTTCATGGTACAAAAATAAAAATATTGTGAGTACCATTAGGTCAAAACAATAATATGGCCAAATGTATGAAACTTAAGAACTATATCCAAGATCTCATTCATTGAGGTTAGATAGAATTTGGAGGCCTCCCATTAAACTCCTCAAATGAACAATTATATATGTATAAAAATAATTTTCCCAATCATGATGAAGGAAAATGCTCCACATCTAACAAGGATAACACTCATAACTACACCAATAACATGTATAGCTCTACCTCATATGACTTTGTATTTGGTAGGATCAAACAAAGCTCATCCCAAGTAGCTACTATAACTATAAAACTTTCTAACCATGCTATCACCATATGTCATGGTTAGGTAACCATCTAAGGATATTCATCATTCCCCCAACCATCCACTCAATACAATCTCCTAGATCATCTTAGAAAAACCTCAGCTCAAATATCTATCTTAGAGATTCTTACAACTTCCCCCATCCATAAGGATATTTTAGAGAAGCTTTGCAAGAATCCAAAATCCAAAATGATATTAATATTGACCAATTCTAAGACATGATATGACACTTATCTTTCCCACATCACCTATATTAACTGAGAAATATATAGCAAATATTTGTTGGAGTTGTACCTCTACTTGTTGGCTTGTATCTCTGTTCAAGCTTCATTGTCGGCTGATTGCTAAAGTTCCTAAGTCTATAACCTTGTCGCGGAGTTTGAAAGTTTTGAAATTTCCTGACTGACCGATTCTCTTTGGCTTCATCATATTAAGACACGTGGTGGTTTCCCGTGATATCGCGATCATTAAAGACCTTGTGATTTCTTATTACACGTTGGTGGGTAGCCGTTGAGATCAGACGATGATTGATCAATGGTTATGCAAACTCATCTCCTTCGGTGTCATCAGATGGGACACGTGGCAGTCACCCGTGATATCGCAATCAGCCAAAGCAATGTGGTGGGGTCATCGTGGGACAGCGGGGAATGGCTGAGATCAGATAAGCCGACGGATGTGGGGACCACTTGGAATTCTAGGGGACTTGTTGAGAATATTGTTGATTCCCAGTTTGATTCTCCATAAATGCACAAGAAGTGGACATGTGTCATGGTGGAGACCACGAGGAATGATCAACAGTTAAATGTGATGAACTTCGATGTAACCTCTTGCCAATGGTTTTCCTCTCACCAACAGGTATGAACATCGGTATGACATAAAGGTTCTAAAAGACTCTTAGCAATAGCGAAACTCTTGTCAATGGTTCTGTGATCAAGCATTGTGGCATCGGGGAGACACGGTTTAGTGTCTCACCGACATGTGATTCCGTTTGAACTTCTTTGACCGAACGTCTATCCGACGTGGTCTGTTTTGAACCAATGAACGAAGAAAGAATGTAAACCATTGGAAGTTGAACAGTTGTGACCGTTACTGTGTGGAAGATGAACAGTTTGTGAGGGAAAAATGACTATGTTCTGAAATGATCGAATAGTGAATTTTTGTTCGATGGAGCAGAGTTGTTCAATACTGAACACAGATTTGATCTGAGTGAATTCATTGTATATTGTCTGAGAGCATTGTGAGATTAATGTTTTGTACAAGATTGATCAGTGAATGTTGTTGTTGTTAATTTAACATCAGAAAGTGAAGTTCAATCTCTATATGTAATTTTCATTACTGTAATACAAAGAAGCTTTTCTTGGTGTGGTGGGTTTTTCTCCCGTAAGGGTTTTCCATGTAAATCTGGTGTCCAATTGTGTATGAGTTCATTTCTCTTTTTCTGTTAATTCTTTTCAAGTGTATCTTATTGAACTATAATTGTAAAATTTAAAGACATCTCTGCATTCTTCCCTGAGTTTTTGACATTAGGAGAGTTTGTTCTGCACCTAAGCTTTCCTTACAAGTGGTATCAAAGCATGGCCAGTTGTGTTATCCTTGTGGGTACGTTGGATTTTTTGTGTCAATTTTGTTCAGTGGGAGTCTTGTAGAAGTCTGGTAATTTGAATTATAGATTAAGATGCTAACCACGTCAGGAAAGATTGAAATTGAGAAATTCAATGGCAGCAATTTTGAGTTGTGGAAACTTAAAATGGAAGATCTATTAGTTGATCGTGATCTTTGGCTTGTTGTGTCTAGAACAAAGCCTACAGGCATGAAGCAAGAAGATTGGGACCTCGCAGATCGAAATTCAAAGGGGTTGATAAGGCTCTGTTTAGCAAACTCTGTTCTTCTGAATATTCATGAAGAAAATACTTCATCTTCTTTGTGGAAAAGACTGGGAGCTATTTATTAGGGCAAGTCTTTGGTGAATAAGTTTTTCTTGAGAAAGAAGTTGTACTCTTTGAAAATGCAGGAAGGAGCATCTATTGCTGATCATTTGAATGCTTTCAACATGTTGATTGCTCAGTTAGCATCTGTGGGTGTGAAGATTGATGAAGAAGATCGTTGTATGCTATAGCTATGTTCTTTGCCGGATTCTTGGGATCACTTGGTGATGGCTATTGGGAGTACAATATCCACTTTCAAGATGGAATATTTTGTTGCTTCTTTGTTATCAGAAGAGATGAGAAGAAAATCTTCTGAGATGGTGAAGGAGGCTCTTGTTGTTAGAGGCAGATCGAAAGAAAAAGGCAAGAAGAAGGACAAGAAGTCCAAATCGAAATCAGAAGGGAGATCAAAGTCTCCTGGAAAGAAGTCCAAGGTAAAGTGTTGGAATTGTGGGTAACCTGGTCATGTCCAAAAGGATTGCAAAGAAGAGAAAAAGAAAAAGAAGAAGAATTCTTCCGACAATGATTCTTCTCAGAGTGATGCAGACGCCTTCATTGCAGCCTTGGATACATGGGCATCAGATGATGTCTGGCTGATTGATTTTGGAGCATCTTTCCACATGACATCTCATAGAGACTGGTTCACTAAGTATGAAAAATACGATGGTGGAAGGGTGTATTTGGAAAGTGATTCATCTCTAGAAATAGTTGGTCGTGGAAGAGTCAGAATTCAGTTCCCTAATGGAAGAGTGAAGGGAATCAATGATGTAATGCATATACCAGGTTTGGCTCAAAATTTACTATTTGTTAGTAAGCTAAACGATGTTGGAGTGCAAGTCGCATGCTCTAGAAATGGCTGCAAAATGACTAGAGGCTCAATGGTGCTAGCTAGGGGTGCTTGTATCGGTACCTTGTATAAGCTGGATGCACTTGTTGTGCAATGTAATAGTGTCTCTATAAAATCACAGAAGGCTACTCATGGAGAAAAGGAGGAAAATTTTCCTCATGGAGAAAAGGAGGAAAATTTTCCTAATAGTGCAAACTCTATGGAAGTTAAACTTCCAGCAGAAAAGACTATGCTCTAGCATCATAGGCTAGGCCACATTGGAGAAAAAGGTTTAAAAACCTTGAAAAATAAAAACCTGGTTG
>VDFB02132658.1:0-22320 GCA_007258455.2 Sequoia sempervirens | reverse complement strand
AAGATTGACTTTGCAATATCTAACATGATTGTAGGATCTAAACCATGATTATCTTGCTTAAAGCATTTAATTGGTAAATTGCTTAAATGAAAGATGCTTGATCCAAATGCTACAGAAAAATTACTGACAGGAAACTAAACACTTAAATAAAAAAACAATATTGATCTTAAAAGACCTGAATGAGATATCATTTTTATAATCATTCTTACTATTGTAGAATTAAATCAATTAAATCAATCAATTGTTACATTTTAATTGAATTATTGTCTCTAAAGTACCATAATCATTTCCACCACATTTCCAAATGGTTTGAGCATAATGTATCTCCGAGAAGTGATTCCTACTTCATAGCATTGCATATACATTAAGCTTTGTGTTCAGTAGCAGTGGATGAATGCCATCAAAAAGTTAAAATGATGTACTAACCATTTGCAATCTAAAAATCAATCAAGTGCTACCACGTAGCCATGGGATTTTGCTATCAAGGAGGAGTTCCATTCTACTCTCCCAATTGTATTACCTCATGCAGATCTGTTGTACTAATGGATTAATCATGGTCATTCAGATCACCATTCCACTGGAGAACTTTTCACATCATATTAATAACATGTATAATTGTTGTAGATCAAGAGATGGGTAATTTACCAACCTAATAGTTTTAGATATCTTTAGATATTGGTTTCTCAACTTATTTTGCTCCAATGTGTATGATATATTAATGGTTCATGCTATTATTTTTTTTACAATTAATAGAAAAAACAAAATTTCTTTAGGAAAACAGATTTTTTTGGACAAAGTATTAAAGGACACGTGGATCTTCCATTGGGGAGTGGTACTCTACAAAGTAGTTCACATGCCCCGTCTATACTCTCACACTTTGCATGCCAACAAGAAAATTGTCTGCATTCCTTGCCTATGTTGCCACATTAAGCATTTTCTTGTTGTTAAACACCATATACGCTGAAGGATATTTGGTGTAGGGATGAAATTTTGCCACCTGGTAACATAGTGAATGCTCATGTTCAATGATTATTCTGTCAACTATAAGGAATCCCTTCACTCATAGTTGCAAATTTAGAGACAAATTGGTAGGTTACCCTCAATCTTTCAGGATTCAGTGGATGATCTATTTTCAACTACAATGACCTAATATCACTTTTGATGGGTAAAGGAAGGACAATTCTCACTTGTTTCTTGTAAGTGTTAAATTACATTTTTCCATCAATCCATTTCATAAATTTTAATAATTTATATTATATAAAAATATATCTAATATTTATAATATGATAATATATGTAAAACATAAAAATATAATATATTTTATATTAAATGTCATTTCTTTTAAAATTTGTTTATATGGATTTAAAATGCATAAATTTGGTCAATGTCCATAAAAGCATGAAATAACAAAAGGCCTCATGCCCTTGATTTTCCTTTTGATCGCCACACAATATGTTCATTGCTTTAATCTTTCACACATTGTTTCATCATTTTTTATTATTTATAATGACAGTTTACTACTAAGATACAATCTATCATTTTACATGGGTAAGGATGGTATGTTAGTCGTCGATAACTCAAACTAGATTGCTCCTTCCGCATAAACAGGAAATGCTAATGCTTTATGTGGCCCACTCGCCCTCTATTTAAATAGACACGACCTATACAGTATTTAAGCATGTCTTTCTAATTGTTTAACCTCTTCCATGTAAATGTGGCTTGCCTGAAAACAACAAACGGCAAATTGTCTTACAGTTAACTGTTTTACGGCGTGAGACGGGTTTGACTCAAAGTTTCTACAATGTATAGCCTATTGACCAATAAAATAGCAATGAATTAATTTATCCCATAGAAATAAACAAATACCTCTTTCATAATTGCTAAAGCAATTATATGCATTTCAAACATGTTTATAAGTGTGTTGGTATAACATCATTTCTTTGTTATCACTAAATCAAATTATAGACCCTGCCAGCATAGATGTTCATTTATGAGGGTATATAGGCACAGAAAAATATTTCAGTTATGTTATATACATGCATATATACGGATATACATATCTATATATATGCACATACATATTAATGTTGTTAGTTTGAGTTTATTCCTTCTTAGGGTCTATGTTCTAAAAGAAGGAAAACCAAAAATAAAAGAATGAAATAAAAAATTTGGGTGCCCAAAAGGGTGCAGCCCCTAGAATGGAGGCCGCCACACCCTCTGTCTAGCGGCCCTTTAAGGGTTTTGTCTAAACCTGTCTAACAGAAGAAAAAAATAAAAAATAAAAAAAAATAAAAAATAAAAATAAAAAAATGAATCAAAGAAAAGAGCAGTTAGATAATATAAAAATATCATGCTGGTTGCGATCAGGTCTATGTTCACCCTCACATGGACGAAATTCCAACGAACCATGAACATTCTCTTCGGTGTTTCCTTCCTCCTAATCACATGGGTTTTAATTCGACCTAGTGTATATGCCACCCCTGCACTAGCACAAAACATATTAGAAGGTTTTGAGTCTGCCGCCATTAAACCTGCAAGCCCAACTAGTTGGAGGATCAAATAAACCCTATGTAAGACAGAAATAAAGAGGTTGAGGAGTCTAGTAGCTAGTAAGACATTTAATATCTCTGCAGACCTACCCATTGTTTAGAGTCGTCACCATGGAGCGTCTTTTCTAGAGTAGTCCAAGGCTTAAGGGCTAGGGGAAAGGTCCCAGTTACCATTCATGTTCCAATTAACGTTCATTGATACATGCTAATTAATAGCAGTTACTGGTACCCTTCCCCTATGTTTTAGGTCATTTCATGTTTTGGTCTTTACGGTTCTCTAGTTCGCCTTATGGCAGGTTTTGTTAGGGCTTGGGTATTTTAAATTTTTTTTTTTTTAATCTTCCTTGCATGTATTTCATCGTATGCCTTAAGGGTCATGAACTCTTTTAAGGGTGGTGAGTATTTAGGATGGAAATTTATGCCAAACATATTTGTCCTTAATATTAGCAATGTATAAAGGCTTCAGAGGCCGAAGTCAAAAATGACAAGCTTACTATTTCATAAGTTATTTTTAGTCTCATGGATATTAAAAGTTTTCTTTATTTCTTCTATATAAGATGATCTAGTGCAAAACTTAGAACGACATGGGAAGGATTTATATTTAATAGGAAGTGGAAGTTTAGATAGTATGGATGTATAAATTCAAACCTAGAAAGGGGTTAGCCATGAGCTACGCTTAGGATTCACCATTCCTTTTGCATGCCAAGGCACAATATATATATTTTTTAAGGGATAATGACTAGGGATGTTAGAAAGGATTTAGAATGGAACGACTACTTACTCATTTAATACACCCCCTTCAGACTCTATATATTTTTTGAGTATTAAACTATTTCTCTTTACTAAAAGAATAAATAACTATATATATAACAACAACAACATGAGGGAGGATTAAGGGAACCAAGAATAGAGGTAAGAGAAAACAAAGATAGGGAATTAGATTGGAATTCGAGCTAAAATGTTAATAGACTTAAATCTCAGGTACGTAAAATCCATTGGATTAGTATAAGTAATTATAGGTTAGACATTGTTTAAGTGTATTTGTGTTGACTTACTAAATCTAAATGTCAGTACACACAAAAAAAATCATTCCTTAGTAGTAATTGATTGATTATGGCATAGTTAAATGGAAGTAGTCATCCCTCTAAGTCATAACCCTATCGAATTTAAGAAAGTAAATAAATATATTTTAAGGTTACTTCCTTAAAATGAAATTAATGAATTCATTGATAAAGTGGATTAGTTAAAGTGGGTTAAACGTTGTTAATCCAACTACGTAAATTCAAGGAGATCAATTTCTCAAAAACTAGATTGTTATGTTGGAATACTATTGGAACTCCCCCCTTTGTCAAGAAAATAAACTAAATGTTAGAGAGAAAGGAATGACCGAAGTAAGTGAACTCTGCGAGAAGTCCTAATTCGTTAAGGTTGAATTTTGGCAATCGTAATTAATGTTGAATGAATGTGATTTTAATGTTTTCATGATAAGTTAAACTAAATAATTAATGGAGAGAAGGAAACCAAACATTGCTATATCATCAAATTAGATTGGGAAGATCATTTTATCCTGCAAGTTGATAAACTAGTTGCCAAAAAAGGGGAATTGTTACAACAAATAATTTCATTGAGCCTTAAATCATTAAAGTAATCAAAATGCAATTATTGTTGAAATGATGGAAATAAATGTCATCCTGTAAAATAACTAATTAAGTAATAGAGATAAGGAATTTATGATTTAGTTGTTCTAGGAATTGCAATTTGGTAACAAATTGATAACTCAATCCTTAAGTGCTTATTTGTAATTGAAATGAGAACAATTGATTTATTTAGCCATAGGAATGAGGTCTCATTTCGAGAACTTGACCTCCATTGTGTCATATATATGTACCCTAAAGGGAAGGATCCTATGATAGATTCTTCCTTGAAGTGCTTTTGCAAAGCTCCTAACCCTAATAGGACAACCTCCACCTAGGGTGAATGAAGTTGATTTCACCATATCCGATATTGCATCTTTCCTAATTTCCTTCGAGGCAATGTGCTTACTATAATGTTGCACATGTGCAATGCCATTAAGTGCACATGTTAGCAAGTCATGTGAAATGAGATATTAGGTGATGTTTTTGTTTTTTTTTTCAATTGTTGTTTTGTGTTTATGTCCACATCTAAAGGTGGGCATGACACAACTTGCCACATATACAAAAATGGTCTTGCTCAAAGTACACTATGTGTATAATAACTTTAGCTTGAATTCATAAGCTAATCCCTTCAAGCTCTAGTTATTGATGGCAAAGGAATTGAACCTACACATTGAAGGAACCCCATCCTCCCCAACCATCAATATGGCATAAACTACTCAATGGACAATATAAATGTGTGAAGTACAAACACTTCTCATGATTATCTTTTTAGTTCAATTCTCATTACTTTTACATGGATATTAATTCAAAACCATAATCCAAATAACTTATCCAAAGTGATCCACTTTCACAACATTAATAACACTATAGTATAGCATCTCAAAGCAACTAAGATCATACAACATGTCATTTCAAACATTTAAAAAGGCATATAAACACAAATACATAACATAAGACACATAAAAGATAAGATGCAACACATACAATCAATAGCTGACAACAACATTCATAAAGATGTTGCAACCGTACTAAGTTCAACTAACATTGTACACTCAAGACCATACATAAGACTCAAATGACTTATCTCACATTTTGTACTACATATATCCAAGAACTTTAAGACTTGTTTAAACATGTGGAACCAACTTACTCTCGCATGAAATACAAAACACACATATCGACAAAAAAAAGACAAGAACAAGACTACAATCATAGCACACCAATAACTCAAAACAAGACACAATCTAGACAAGCATTGACCTCTACATTTTATAAGATTACAATACCACAAATCCCTACATGTCCCAGTCAACTAAATTCCCATCTCCCAACTATGTAGTGTACTTAAGTACTAACTAACTCACATAAAAAAAGAAGGAAAACTATATGTCATGAGAGCACACTACCACTCCAAGTAGCCATTAGCATACATCCATGTCATTGAGATTGTAGATCTACTACATGGAACCAATGTACAGTCACATAAAACACAAAACAAAGACAAGAACAAGACTACAATCATAGCACACAAATAACTCAACACCACACATAATCTAGACAAGCATGTTGACCTCTACACTCCATAAGATTACAATACCACAAATCTCTATGTGTCTCAATCAACTAAAGTTCCATCTCCCAACTGTGTAGTGTACTTGAGTACCAACTACCTCACATAAAGAAGGAAAATTATGTGTCTTGAGCGCACACTACCACTCCTAGTAGCCATCAAATTGTATCCCTATCATTGAGTTTGTAGATCTACTACTCATAGCAATATAAGAGGTCTTCTATAATAACATATTTCCTACAACCCAATCTTCAACTCACAAAGGAGTGAACTTGTCAACAAGCTAAGTTGGGAAACACATGCATTCATTAAGATAAATTGTCCAAACAATCTAGTTAAAAAATGCATCATATTACATATATTGTCTCAAACCACACATAACAATCAAAAACACAACCTACAAGACATTCTAGACTTGTGTGTCAAATTAGACTTCAAAAATATAGAGGAATCCAAAACTCCCTTTCTTAGTATCCCACTAAATATCTCATGTTTTCTCTTTGACCTAACTTGCTAGTGTTAGTAGAATTCAATATTAACACATTTTTCTAATTTTAGTATAAATAGAAAATCACTAGTTTACCCATATCTTATAATTCATAAACTAGGTACAAGTATTTTTTATGAATATTTAGCCAACTTGATTGTGCACCACCCATAAAAATTCAAAGGAATCTAGTTTGTAAAATAAAACTATTGTAGTTATAATTATGTTTTATTCGATAAAATATGAAAAGGGTCCTTGCCCTATTACACATCGAACCCACAAGCAAAGACAAATACGTCTCAAATGGGATTAAACAACACAACTACAACCAAAATGTATGAAATAAAAGAGTGCCCAAGGATCCAACATAAATAATGTCAAACTCAACCCTATTCAATCTCACACCCTTCATGGGGCGTTGGGCCTAGCTCGATTGGCTAAAGCATCTTGTTACAGGTGAGAGGTCACGAGGTCTAGTCTCCCCACCATCCCCGTGGTACTGTAGGGCGTGTCGCACCAATGTCGCCGGTCACGTGAAAAAAATTTACCAGGTGCACTGCAATTTATAGGAGGACAGATACTTGACTGATTCTTCCAGTCTAAAAACAAAAAAAAAACTCACACCCTTCACTCTAGTATGAGATTGGGAGACAAATGCGAAAAGACCTTTCTTCTATCAATGTACAATTGTCCAAGAAAAATTATCTTCCAAGTCCTCAAATCTAGGAGAAGCGGGGAGGATTCTACCACAGAGGGCCCATCCATGAGTGCATCAGGAACAAAGGAATGTCAGAAACCACCTCAAGAGCAAGTTGAAGTTGTTTTGAAGCCAATGAAATAGTAGGTTAAATAACTAAAGCATAAGCTAGATGGGACTCACCAATGGGAGCCAATGGAGTAGCAAGAGTAGGACTTGCTAGAGTCACATCAATCCCATGAGAAATTAAAACTAGAAGAGAAGATCCAACATCTTGAGACAAACCACCAACCAAAGAGTCAAGAGCATGGATAGTCAAGTGATATTCACAAATATTAATCCACCACGCCACACCCTTGCACCGAGAGAATGGGAAATCATAAGTCAAGCGGTCAATAGCAAAGCATCATCTACATCTAAAGGGGAGACCCTCATAGTCAAGCAATTGAATCCAAGGCATTCCCCCCACCATAAAAATAATATCCATGTGAATAGGCTTGAGATATCAATGTCCACCAAAATATGAGAAAATGTAATGTGACCCATGTAGGAAGTAATAGAGCCAACCTTAAAGAAACAACTAATAGCCTTGCTAATGTCCTCATGGTAGGAATCTTCCCAAAACTAGAGAGGAAGATTCAAAATTAAAACCCACATTGATCTTGTTGGTGTGAATAAGGTATTATACCTAGCTAATTCCTAGTAGGACTTATTCACATGTTAAGTTTACTTAGGTCCTAGGTGACCTTCTAGAATTCTTGGTTGTCTAGATAAGATATTATCCTATCATATTTTTTTGAGATTTTTGTCCAGTTAGTTGTCTCATAACATGGGATTAAGACACATGTCACAATCTTGTCTAATCTATCTCTCATCTTGCCTTTATCAGCAAGGCTTCTCATGTACATTTTATATACAATCTTGTAATATTGCATCCATAATCAAACAAGCTATTCTTGCCATTTTCTCTCTTGTGGGAGATATTTTTGTCTAATAGTTGTTTCTAGGATGTTGGGAGTTCACCATTAACTCATATAGGTCTAACATTGAGAGGATGAAAAAGGGGGTTGTAGAAGATATTATAAGGCTTGAATGAGAGTGCTCTCCCCACATCCATAAGTTAACATCAAGCACCAAATCCCTATCTTTTGAAAAGGAAAAAGATGCAATGATGAAGCCCCTTGCACAAGGGAAGAGCTCAATATTTTCCTCAATGAGAGGCTTCCATGAATCCAAGACACAATCATGTAAATCTGGGAGGGAAGGTCAAAATTTGTTAAACTTGCAAACCAAGCCCTTATATAGATAAAAATATTCATTTTCAAGTGCATCTTGCCTACAAATCACATGGAAACATTGTGCACAAGGGAAAGGCCATAATTTATCCTGCCAAGGCATGAATGGATCCATGTACCTATTATAGTCACACAAGATCAATGACGACCCCAAAGCAATGGACTTCATACTAGAAGGATCATGGGAACCAAGAGAAGCAATCCCCAGAGTAGGTATCCTGGCATAATTACTAGTCCTAACTTAGGTCATTACAAGAAACAAATGAACAACTTCCTTCAGGAGCAATCAAAGCAAAGCAATTAGTAGGATCAAGATTCAAGGACGGCATGCAAACCTTGAGGAAGACTTTATGACAAAGAGAGGAGCGGTGCCCAACCTGATGCATTCCCCATCACACACTAAAGGCACCTAAATGCAACAGCAAGAAAGAAGTTTAACCAGACGCTAGGGGTTCAAGGGAAAATGAAAGATATAAGAGTATTATTTTTAATCTTTATCTTGTTATCTTTTTTGCTTTCTATTTCTCCAATTTCACAATTACACTCAATTTGACTTGAAATTAAGAGCACATCATCCCAAAATAGAAATGACAAACACATGAAATCATGTAATCAACATATAATTATACATTAATTTCAATTGAATCCTACCCTTATTTTGAGATAAACCCTTCTAAGTAATCCTTCTACATGTTTCTCTTAACATGGATCTAGGGTTTCGACACCCAATCAAAATCTTAATTTGTAAAACATAGAACTATAATTTATTTTAGATTATAATACACCCATAATCATTGTGAAAATATTTATAATTCCCACCCATTGAATTTTTATGTTTTTTAATGGTTTCCTATGTTTACTCTACAATAAAACTTTCTTTTTTTTCACCACCAAATAATATCTTAAGTCAAATTTTAAGAGTTTTACAATCATGTTATAACAATCATCAAATCTCTAAATTTATTCATAAATTGAATTGTTCTCACAAATTTATTAATTTCAAATTTTCAATGATAATTTCTTCTTTCACAAGAAATCGCATCATCTTAATACAAAACCAATCACACATCTTTCCAATACAAGATCCTAAATTCATTATTAATTATAAAAGAAATATTTTCTAACTTGACAATGTGAGTAAGAATCCACTTACAAGAGAACCCTTCAAAGATCCAAAAAATACTTCTAATTTCTTAACACCAAAACTTGTATATTTTCATCTAAAAAAAATCTCACTTTTCAATAATAATCTTCTTTCTTGTATAAAAACCTAATTATAAAACCTAAAACAGGATATTATTATTTTATTCTAAATAAAAATACATCAGGTAAAATGTTTGAATTTCTATTTATTTAATTAGAAGTAAGTATATATTGAAAATAGTATATTTTCGTAATTTATTGAAATGCAACTTGCACATTAAATATATTTTAAATAAAACTAAGTATTTAATCTAAATTCTTTATTTTTAAAAAATAGTAGAAATTTATCAACACAAAAATTATATCAAGTAAATTATTCTATGCACTCATTAAAAAAGGTGATTAAAACATAAAAAAAGAGCCTTTTAAAACTCAAATATAATTAGATAGAATCAAAAAACAAAAATTATATTTGTGTACACATAATGAGGAGAAACAAAAAGAGCAACATTTGAGTCTTATTGACACCATGTTGTAAGCCACTAAATGATTATAAAAAATAAAACAAAGACTACAAACCAAACTCATGGTTGAGGTGAAGAGAGATCATTCAAAGAATCCAAAACATCCAAATGATCATCCACCACTTCTATATGCACTCATATATTAAGCAAACATTATCAATTTGATTAATTTAATTAATTGCAGTCACACAATATGTTCATTGCTTTAATCTTTCATACACTGTTTCATTATTTTTTATTATTTATAATGACAGTTTACGACTGAGATACAGTCTATCGTTTACATGGGTAAGGACAGTATGCCAGTCGTAGATAACTCAAACTAGATTGCTCCTTCTACATAAACAGGCAATGCTAATGCTTTATGTGGCCTGCTTGCCCTCCATTTAAAAAGACATGACCTATACACTATTTAAGCACGTCTTTCTAACTGTTTAACCTCTTCCATGTAAATGT
The DNA here is from genome assembly GCA_007258455.2 of Sequoia sempervirens. Classification (NCBI taxonomy): domain Eukaryota; kingdom Viridiplantae; phylum Streptophyta; class Pinopsida; order Cupressales; family Cupressaceae; genus Sequoia; species Sequoia sempervirens. The sequence goes on along the minus strand of VDFB02132658.1, from coordinate 11,962 downwards.
GGCTTGCCTAAAAACAACGAACGGAAAATTGTTTTAAGGTTAACTGTTTTACCGCATGAGACAGGTTTGACTCAAAATTCCTACAATATATAGCCTATCGGCTAATAAAGTAGCAATGAATTAATTTATCCCATAGAAATAAACAAATAGCTCTTTCATAATTTTTAAAGCAATTATATGCATTTCAGACATTTTTATAAGTGTATTGGTATACATCATTTCTTTGTTATCACTAAATCAAATTATAGGCATGCTAGCATAGATTTTCATTTATGAGGGTATATAGGCACAGAAAAATCTTTCAGTTATGTTATATACATGCATATATACGGATATACATATCTATATATATATGCACATACATATTAATGTTGTTAGTTGGAGTTTATTCCTTCTTAGGGTTTATGTTCTAAAAGAAGAAGGAAAACAAAAAATAAAAGAATGAAATAAAAAAAATTGGGTGCCCAAAAGGACGCAGCCCCTAGAATGGAGGCTGTCACACCCTCTACCTAGCGGCCCTTTAAGGTTTTTTTTTAAACCTATCTAAACAAAAATAAATAAATCAAAGAAAATAACAGTCAAATAATATAAAAAAATCATGTTGGCCGCGATCAGGTCTATGTTCGCCCTCACATGACCGAAATTCCAACAAACCATGAACCTTCTCTTCGGTGTTTCCTTCCTCCTAATCACATGGGTTTTAATTCAACCTAGTGTATATGCCACCCCTGCACTTGCACAAAATGTATTAGAAGGGTTTGAGTCCACCGCCATTAAACCTGCAAGCCCAACCAGTTGGAGGATCAAATAAACCCTATGCAAGATAGAAATAAAGAGGTTGAGGAGTCCAGTAGCTAGTGAGACATTTAATATCTCTACAAACCTACCCATTCATTAGAGTCGTCACCATGGAGTGCCTCTTTTGGAGTAGTCCAAGGCTTAAGGGCTAGGGGAAAGGTCCCAGTTACCGTTCATGTTCCAATTATCGTTCATTGATACATGCTAATTAATAGTAGTTATCGGTACCCTTCCCCTATGTTTTAGGCCATTTCATGTTTTGGTCTTTATGGTTCTCTAGTTCGCCTTATGGCGGGTTTTGTTAAGGCTTGGGTAATTTAAATTATTATTTATTTTTTATAATCTTCCTTGAATGTATTTTGTTGTATGCCTTAAGGATCATGAACTCTTTTAAGGGCGGTGAGTATTTAGGATGGAAATTTATGCCAAACATATTTGTCCTTAATGTTAGCAATGTATAAAGGCTTGAGAGGCCGAAGTCAAAAATGACAAGTTCAGTATTCCATAAGCTATTTTTAGTCTCATGGATGTTAAAAGTTTTCTTTCTATCTTCTAAATAAGATGATCTAGTGCAAAACTTAGAATGACATGGGAAGGAATTATATTTAATAGGAAGTGGAAGTTTAGATAGTATGGATGTATAAATTTAAACCTAGAAAGGGGTTAGCCATGAGCTACGCTTGGGATTCACCATTCCTTTTGCATGCCAAGGCACAATATATGTTTTTTTAAAGGATAATGACTAGGGATGTTAGAAAGGATTTAGAATGGAATGACTACTTACTCATTTAATACACCCCCTTCAAACTCTATATATTTTTTGAGTATTAAACTATTTCTCTTTACTAAAAGGATAAATAACTATATATATAACAACATGAGGGAGGATTAAGGGAACCAAGAATAGAGGTAAGAGAAAACAATGATAGGGAATTAGATTGGAATTTGGGCTAAAATGTTAACAGACTTAAATCCCAGGTATGTAAAATCCATTGGATCAGTATAAGTAATTATAGGTTAGACATTGTTTAAGTGTATTTGCATTGACTTAGTAAATCTAAAGATTAGTACACACAAAAAAATCATCCCTTAGTAGTAATTGATTGATTATGGCATGGTTAAATGGAAGTAGTCATCCCTCTAATTCGTAACCCAATCGAATTTAAGAAAGTAAATAAATATATTTTAAGGTTACTTCCTTGAAATGAAATTAATGAATTCATTGATAAAGTGGATTAGTTAAAGTGGGTTAAACGTTGTTAATCCAACTAAGTAAATTCAAGGAGATCAATTTCTCAAAAAATAGATTGTTATGTTGGAATACAATTGGAACTTCTGCCTTTGTCAAGAAAATAAACTAAATGTTAGAGAGAAAGGAATGACCAAAGTAAGTGAACTCTGCGAGAAGTCCTAATTCGTTCAGGTTGAATTTTGACAATCGCAATTAATGTTGAAAGGATGTGATTTTAATGTTGTCATGATAAGTTTAACTAAATAATTAATGGAGAGAAGGAAACCAAACATTACTATATCATCAAAATAGATTGGGAAGATCATTTTATCCTCCGAGTTGATAAATTAGTTGCCAAAAAAGGGGAGTTGTTACAAAAAATAATTCCATTGAGCCTTAAATCATTAAAGTTAAAATTAATCAAAATCCAATTATTTTTGAAATGATGGAAATAAATGTCATCTTGTAAAATAACAAATTAAGTAATAGAGAGAAGGAATTTATGATTTAGTTGTTTTAGGAATAAGAATTTAGTAACAAATTGATAACTCGAACCTTAAGTGCTTATTTGTAATTGAAATGAGAACAATTGATTTATTTAGCCATAGGAATGAGGTCTCATTTCAAGAACTTGACCTCCATTATCTTATATATATGTACCCTAAAGGGAAGGATCCTATGATAGATTCTTCCTTGAAGTGCTTTTGCAAAGCTCCTAACCCTAATAGGACAACCTCCACCTAAGGTGAATGAAGTGGATTTCACCATATCCGATCCTGCATCTTTCCTAATTTCCTTTGAGGCAATGTGCTTACTATAATGTTGCACATGCAATGCCATTAAGTGCACATGTTAGCAAGTCATGTGAAATGAGATATTAGGTGATGTTTTGGTTTTTTATTAAATTGTAGTTTTTTGTTTATGTCCACATCTAAAGGTGGGCATGACACAACTTGCCACATATACAAAAAAGATCTTGCTCAAAGTACACTATGTGTATAATAACTTTAGCTTGAATTCATAAGCTAATCCTTTCAAGCTCTAGTTATTGATGGCAAAGGAATTGAACCTACACATTGAAGGAACCCCATCCTCCCCAACCATCAATATGGCATAAACTACCCAATGGACAATATAAATATGTGAAGTACAAACTTCTCATGATCATCTTTTTAGTTCAATTCTCATTATTTTCACATGGATATTAATTCAAAACCATAATCCAAATAACTTATCCAAAGTGATCCACTTTCACAACATTAATAGCACTATAATATAGCATCTCAAAGCAACTAAGCTCATACAACACATTATTTCAAACATTTTTAAAGGCATATAAACACAAATACATAACATAAGACACATACAAGATAAGATGCAACACATACAATCAATAGCTGACAACAACATTCATAAAGATGTCGCAACCATACTAAGTTCAACTAACATTGTACACTCAAGACCATACATAACACTCCAAATGACTTATCTCGCATCTCATACTACATATATCCAAGAACTTTAAGACTTATTTAAACACATGGAACCAACTTACTCTCGCATGAAATACAAAACACACATATCAAAGAAAGAAAAAAAAACAAGAACAAGACTACAATCATAGCACACCAATAACTCAAAACAAGACACAATCTAGACAAGCATTGACCTCTACATTTTATAAGATTACAATACCACAAATCCCTACATGTCCCAATCAACTAAATTCCCATCTCCCAACTATGTAGTGTACTTAAGTACTAACTAACTCACATAAACAAAGAAGGAAAACTATATGTCATGAGAGCACACTACCACTCCTAGTAGCCATTAGCATACATCCATGTCATTGAGATTGTAGATCTACTACATGGAACCAACACACAGACACATAAAACACAAAACAAAGACAAGAACAAGACTACAATCATAGCACACAAATAACTCAATACCACACATATTCTAGATGAGCGTATTGACCTCTACACTCCATAAGATTACAATAACACAAATATCTATGTGTCTCAATCAACTAAAGTTCCATCTCCCAACTGTGTAGTGTACTTGAGTACCAACTATCTCACATAAAGAAGAAGGAAAATTATGTGTCATGAGCATACACTACCACTCCTAGTAGCCATCAAATTGTATCCCTATCATTGAGTTTGTAGATCTACTACTCATAGCAATGTAAGAGGTCTTCAATAATAACATATTTCCTACAACCCAATCTTCAACTCACAAAGGAGTGAACTTGTCAACAAGCTAAGTTGGGAAACACATGCATTCATTAAGATAAATTGTCCAAACAATCTAGTTAAAAATGCATCATATAATATATATTGTCTCAAACCACACATAACAATCAAAAACACAACCTACAAGACATTCTAGACTCGTGTGTCAAATTAGACTTCAAAAATGTAGAGGAATCCAAAACTCCCTTTCCTAGTATCCCACTAAATATCTCATGTTTTCTCTTTGACCTAACTTGCTATTGTTAGTAGAATTCAATATTAACACATTTTTCTAATTTTAGTATAAATAGAAAATCACTAGTTTACTCATATCTTATAATTCACAAACTAGGTACAAGTATTTTTTTATTATTATTTAGCCAACTTGATTGTGCCCCACCCATAAAAATTCAAAGGAATCTAGTTTGTGAAATAAAACTATTATAGTTATAATTGTGTTTTATTCAATAAAATATAAGCAAGGGTCCTTGCCCTATTACACAACAAACCCACAAGCAAAGACAAATGCATCTCAAATGGGATTAAACAACACAACTACAACCAAAATGTATGAAATAAAAGAGTGCCCAAGGATCCAACATAAATAATGTCAAACTCAACCCTTTTCAATCTCACACCCTTCACTCTAGTATGAGATGGGAGACAAAGTTGAGAAGACCTTTCTTCTATCTATGTACAATTTTCCAAGAAAAATTATCTTCCAAGTCCTCAAATCTAAGAGAAGCAGGGAAGATTCTACCACAAAGGGCCCATCCATGAGTGCAACAGGAACAAAGGAATGTCAAGAAACCACCTCAAGAGCAAGTTGAAGTTGTTTTGAAGCCAATGAAATAGTAAGTTAAACAATTGAAGCAGAAGTTAGATGGGACTCACCAATGGGACCCAATGGAGTAGCAAGAGTAGGACTTGCTAGAGTCACACCAATCCCATGAGAAATTGAAACTAGAAGAGAAGATCCAACATCTTGAGACGAACCACCAACACCAGAGTCAAGAGCATGGATAGTCAAGTGATATTCACAAGCATTAATCCACCACACCATCACACCCTTGCATCGAGAGAATGGGCAATCATAAGTGAAGTGGTCAATAGCTAAGCATCATCTACATCTAAAGGGGAGACCCTCATAGTCAAGCAATTGAGTCCAAGGCATATCCTCCACCATCAAAACAATATTCATGTGAATAGGCTTGAGATATCAATGTCCACCAAAATACGAGAAAATGTAATGTGACCCATGTAGGAAGTAATAGAGTCAACCTTAAAGAAACTAGCATACATATATTAAATATTAATATATGTAAAATACGCCGAGTTATTATTATTGAAGCGCCTATTGCACTGAGAAGAAATGATGAAAATAGGTGCCTCGAGAAGGATAACTCTCCATGTATTTTACATATATTAATATTTAATATATGTATGCTAGTTCTAGTAGTGTGGCATCACATGATTTGTTATTTTTTAGATCTAAGGAATACATTTCATTCAATTATGAGTACTGAGATTAACACTAATAACTTTAAATTCACAACTATTAGTGAAATATTATTATAAATATTAGACATTAAATCAATAAATATTATCATAACTCTTGGAATATGGTCAAGTGTTGAATTGTCATGGCGGTGAATTGTCATGGTGGTGAATTGGCATGCGATGAATTTGTCGTATTGATAATAGATATCAATTCAAAATTTATAATAGATATTATTATATTATTAAAATAATCCTTCATAAATAAAATATTTCAATTTTATTATATTAAATATTAATTAAATTGTTTTTTAAGAAATAAATTGATAAAACAAGTTAAAATAAAATTTTGAAAATATATATTCTTGTTTTATTTAAAAAATATTTAGAATGAGATAACACAATCATACAATTTGATTAATTATATTTACTATATCCAAAATTTGTATTGTGAATTTCATATCTAAAATAGATCTATTTAATTTTAAACAATATTCTTCTAAAATATATTTAATGAAAAATTTAGGAAAATATGTACATGCAAACAAATATTCAACTATCATTTCTCTTTATAATTAATTAGGCTTAGGCCTTTTATGGATAATAAAAAAAAATTATCATTTCTCTTCTAGGAGTTTAAATAAAATAGAAAAGTTATTTATAGGTGGTGACTTTTTGTCTTTGCATAACTCTAATTTGTTTTAGTAATTAATCTTTTTTAATATTTTATTTTTATTTAAATTAATATGAATTCTTTTAATGGTTTTATTTATTTATTCATGATTAGAATTTAATTAATTTAATTTAGAAAAATAAAATTTAGTTTAATTTTAGAATATGAAATGATTTGTGTGAAAATGAAAAATAAATAGAATAGAAAGGTTATTTTTATTATTAGATTGCAGTTCTTGTTTATTTTAGAATTATAATTAATAACTCTTGAATTATTTTTAGATAATTAATTAGTTGAATTGTATAGCCATCTTTAGATGTAAAATAGATCTATTTAATTAAAAATTTAGAAAAATCTTACATGCAAACAAATATTTAACTATTATTTCTCTTGTAGAGATTTTTTTAAAAATATTGTTGGACATTAAAAGAAAAAGAAGAAGAAGCGCATTTGAAAAATAGAAAAAATCTTTATAAGTGACTTTTTGCCTTGTTTTGTTTTAGTAATTAAAATTATTTTTTAGTATTTTCTATTTATTTAACTTAATATGATTTTTTTAATGCTTTTATTTATTTATTCATAATTATAATTCAATTAATATAATTTAAAAAATTAAAATTTAGTTTAATTTTCTAAATGATTTATGTGCAAACAAAACATAAATAGAATGAAAAGATTGTTTTTATTATTAGATTGTAGTTCTTGATTTCTTTTTTCTTTTTTAGATGAATACCTACTATTTCCTCAAAAGAATAAAGGCATTCTAAGTTCTACTCTATTTTATATTTCATATTAAAATGAAATTTGTATATATCATCACCCGGTAAAAAAATGATTCAAACAAGATTCTAAAATTCGTCCCACTAAATATGATTTTTTGGCTTTCCAAAATGCTGAAAAAAAAATTGAATGGTTTGCAAGGTTTTGCAACACTTATGCAAATGGGCAAAGCACAACAATGAATAATGCAGTTTGAGATAATATAAACAACAATAAATCTTTCACTGTGAATGTTATCTTAACCCATAACATGCCAGAGACGTGGAGATGCAGGGATAAGACAATATTTTTAAAATACCTAATTCTTCAACAAATCTCCAGTCATTGACTGTAAATCATTTGCAGGTATGGAGATAGTGTTTTATCTTAGGGGAAAATAATGATACAATTTCTACCAGACTGAAACATTTGAAAATAAGATGTGCATTGATTTACTTTATGGGCAAATAACGTCATTTTTCTACCAGAGAAATTCTAGAAAATGATGTTCCTTATTTCTAGGAAACTAAGACATTCCAGAAAATAGAATGTTGTGCTTTATTTTGTGGAAGCATAATGACATATTTCCAGATCAAAAAAACATGGATGGAAAAGAATACAATGAGATGAAAAACAAGAAGATGAAAGTTGTTTTTCCTTCGTTCAGGATACTGTTGGCGTTGAATGCTCCATAATGGAAGTAGGCTCTCATGGGTTGTGCAGGGGCCATTGGTTACGGAGCTTTGCATCCTGCCTATGCCTTTACATTGGGCCCCATAATAGGCATGCGGTTCCTGAAAGACCAAGACGAGATGAAGCGAAAGTTGAAGATTTATATAAATTGTTAGGAAAGAGAAATGGTTCTCTTGCAACCGTTATAGAGTGGAAGATTATACATGCAAAATGGAATGGGAATTAATGTAAATCATGTGCAGTATAGACCATTTCACAGGCCATAAGACACAAGTGATGGCTTCCACTATTGTCAGTTATCTGTTTCATAACGCACACCACCATTTTTCCTTCCATGCATTCTACCGTCAGTTACACGTCAAATTTCACATGAAGAGTTTTTGATGATGGAGGTTTTTCTCATCCTTATGTGACTATAGAATGCCTCTCGACACAACAACCAATAGCATTGCTAATGTCCTCATGGTAGGAATCTTCCCAAAACTAGAGAGGAAGATTTGAAAGTCAAACTCACATTGATCTTGTTAGTGTGAATAAGGTCTTATACCTAGCTAATTCCTAGTAGGACTTATTCACATGTTAAGTTTACTTAGGTCCTAGGTGACCTTCTAGAAGTCTTAGTTGTCTAGATAAGATCTTATCATATCTTTTTTTTTTGACATTTTTGTCAAGTTAGTTGCCTCATAACATGGGATTAAGACACATGTCACAATCTTGTCTAATCTATCTCTCACCTTGCCTTTATCAGCAAGGCTTCTCATGTACAGTTTATATTCAATCTTGTAATATTGCATCCATAATCAAGCAAGCTATTCTTGTCATTTTCTCTCTTGTGGAAGATATTTTGGTCTAACAGTTGTTCCTAGAATGTTGGGAGTTCACCATTAACTCTATAGATCTAACATTGAGAGGATCAAAAACGGGGTTTAGAAGATATTCTAAGGCTTGAATGAGAGTGCTCTCCCCACATCCGTAAGTTAACATCAAGCACCAAATCCATGTCTTTTGAAAAGGAAAAAGATGCAATGATGAAGCCCCTTGCACAAGGGAAGAGCTCAATATTTTCCTCAATGAGAGGGTTCCATGAATCCAAGACACAATCGTGTAAATTGGGGAGGAAAGTTCAAAAATTGTTAAACTTGCAAACCGAGCCCTTATATAGATAAAAATATTCATTTTCAAGTGCATCTTGTTGTAATGTCCCTTCCTTAGATAGCGCAGTCTATAGCGGAGGTTGGCCTACTATTAGGGTTCTCGTAGGTCAACAGCATGGTTAGGGGACCTAACTGAGGCTGTGGAGTCTAGCTAGGAGCCTTACGAACCTTTCAGTTTGGATTTCAGTTGATGAATCCAAAGATAAAGTGAAAATATTAAGGTTGCTTTAATGGAATAGTGAAAAGTGAATAGTAACTGAAAATCATAAGGTGAATAGAAAAAAGTGCCCCCATCCTAGCAACTCAAGTTGTTTTTAAAAAGTGGCATTTTTCTTTGGATGAGTAAAGACCCTCAATGGGAATATTTTATTGATTTTTATCAAAAATTCCATGAGAGGTTATAAAGCAAAGTGTTGGGCTCTTTTTTGGGCATTGTACTCTCATTTTTACAAAACACTTTGTAGGTTTGAGCTATGGAGAAGGACTTCAGCATTGCTTCAACCTTCTAGGAATGAAAACTCTCAAGGGCTATCATGGATTGGACGAGAACCCAGTTCACTTTTGGGGAGGGCCTACCTTGGGTCTTCATTTGGGCTTATTTGGATGAGTTTCAAATATATATTTTGCAGATCTGAGTTTGCAGTAGTATTATATCAGCATATTGCAACATATCAGGGGTAGCCATAAGCAATATAGGTCTTCTCAAGGCCTTGGAAACTCATTTTATACCTTATCTCAGCTACCGCATCATTTCAAGAGTCACGGGCTTCAAATCCTAGGTGCTACAAAGGGTTCCATACCAATTACCAGATCTGAATCGCATATTAAGTTAGCTGGAAATTCATATCAGACCCTTAGGTAGATTTGTGAAGCTGGGAAGAAGCTGAAAAGGGGTTGTCCTTGCTGTTCAAGTTTATATCAGATTGTTATATGCAAATTTGTGGTATGTACAATGACATTTGAGCCAATAAATTCATCATTATTGCTCTCTATTTAAATTGTATGACTCATTTAAGTTTTAGCAGCAATTTCATTCCTTCTAGTTTGCAATATTGTTGCATAAGTCAACCTTCAGCAAAAACACACAAAAAAAAAATAGAAAAACGCAAAAAACAAAACCCTTCCTATTCGTTGGTCAAAGACTGTGAAAAGACAAAACTCAGAAAATCATATCAGATTTGGGTTGGGGATCTTTCAGTGGTATCAGAGCTTGGATCTTGCCAGCTTGTTGGGTGCATTCAAAGCTATGTGTACTTCTGTTTGGTTTAGTTTTCAGATGGGAAGTGTGACGAGTCATCATGGAAAAGTTGCTTAAGGATACACAAGTGTGGGAAGAGTTAGAACAGTCACAACGTAAGGTCAACCGTCAATTACAATGATTGAATGATACAATTTCAAAGAAATTTGGGCACTCTAGTGGATCATCTCCATCTATTAGAACAAGAGTCCTCATATTTCACCAACAAATAAAGCAATTATGGCCAGCTATGACAGGTATCGCTCTCTTCCTTAAAAGAAACAAGACATGCTTTCTTTCACACAATTCTTGGGTATACCGGATGAGGATGAAGATGACTTGATGTTTTCAAGTCCATATCAATAGCGAAAGAGGAAAGAAATATCAAAAGAGAGGAGAGAACCCATTGGGAAAAGCAAAGAGCTTAATGTGCAAGAGCGGGGAATGGTAGAAGAATCACTTGTTTGTAGTTTGCAGCCTACAAGTGATCCCAATGAATGCAAAAATCAGTCATCAGGTGGGAGTCCTAAAGAAGAAATAACTTTGGATCAAGTGGAGATTCATAACACACCATTGAGTCAACATGTTGATCACAAAGTGGAAGAGGTTACAATCATGGATCAGCGCATTGGAGGTGTTGAAAACATGACACCAATGTATGACACCTATTCTGATTTTTGCAACAGCAGTTCTAATCATGAGGTAGCATCCATTTCACATGAAGGTAATTATGTTGTTGAGTCTTCTTATGATGGTATTCAAGTGGAGAGTGTTACACATGAGATATATATTGTGGATTCAAGACACAAATTAAGGTCTTGATTTTGTTCACCATACTATGAAAGATTTTAAAAGGACACAAGGGTTGTGTGATGGGTGGTCACTAAGAGCCAAAAAAGCCAAGATGCTTGCTGCCCAAGAAATACAACACTTGCAAGAGGTCAAGGAAATATGCAATCAGCTTGATAACACAAGAAGACAGAGAGTCATATATTAGGTCCTCATTTCTTCCAAGGGAAGAATGTGTAGATGATGAGCATACAAGGGAAGAGATTTGTGTGGTAAGCCCACAAGAAGAGCATGTTGAGTTGTGTGAAGAAGAAAGGAGGAATGATTTAGGACATTCAGTTTGGTCTAGTTTGCATCCTAGAGTTTATGATTGTCCTCTTTTAGAGAGCTCCTTGAAGGCTCAAAACAATGACGATAATAGTTACACACTTGATGGACCAGCCACAAGTGATATATCCATTTGTGTGGAATGGAACATATTTCATTTCAATTTGGCTAGTCATGCATCACCTACAATGAAAGAACAATTGTTAAGATCATATGAAGCATTTGGTCTTAAAGAGTTGATTATGGAGACTAAGGGGTTGTCAACTAAGAAGATCTTGCATTTTGATAATGTTTGGTTTGTTTTGCACACTACATCTTGGGTTTGGTTAGTAATGGAAAATATATCAGCTTATGATGATGATACTTTGATTGAATATGTTGAAGACAAAGCTTCAAGACATGAAATGCTACGAATTGGGGTTGCAAAGTTCATGCAAGTGCACTCTAACCTTGAATATTACAAAAGCATGGAACATGCTAGTGATATGGACAGCAATTATATGGATTCTTTGGGTGATCTTAATGCTTCTTCTAGAATGATAATTGATTCTACTTCCCCTAGACATG